>BQNB010125405.1:0-19772 GCA_026074375.1 Tanacetum coccineum | reverse complement strand
ATTGTACAATAATTTGCACCACGAGGCCTTGTGATTGTGATCGAAGGATAAAAGGGTGTGTGGTGATGGTCAAGTTGTTGGTAACATGAAATAAGACAAATGGAAAAACTATATTAAGTGCATGGTTTGGACCTGCAAATCACCTCCACGTGAGAGTAAGTACCTGATAACGATTGCTTTTGTGTGCTGAAGTAACGTATGATGGTGTTGAGAGCGTAATCTAACCTGAATGCCAATCTATTAATAGTAGATGGAAATAAGCTCTCGCGGGCTCCTGCACTTAAAGAGATTATGGGTGTCCCGTGTTTGAGGTAACCGTTGGGTTGTCACACGTTCCCTATCTTGACGGGGGAAGCCTTGATAGAGTTGTACCTGTGCATTCAAGATGAATTTACTCCGGGTACAGGTTACGGATTTCACCACAAATAGCAGATGCTGGAACTCATTAAAGCCTATTTATATTAGTTGATCGATATTGAACAATTCCATTCATTCACATAAGGTTGAGAAACAAGTTTCGGCTTATTGAAAAAGGAACAAAATGAAAACTATAATTCATTCACAGGTGCAATCTTACTTATTTAATATTCTTAAATCTTGACATCAAATTACATACCAAAATAATGCATCACCATATTTCAGGTATAAACTCGCTGTTTCCTCAGAACTGCAATCCCTGTAGGAGAATAGAAGTATTAATTATAAGAGTGATTCAAACCACGAATATGATAAACATGTAAATATCTGACAGAGATCACATACCTCTTGTTGTTTGGCCTTTATAAAGGAGGTTGGGTCTTCTGTTGCGTAACACAATCCAAAAGATGTGTCTATTACCTTTAGCTGTGGAGTAGTTGATTGTCCACTCGTGAAAACCGTTATCTGGGGACAGTCTTTGATTTCCAACGTATCTAATGATTGCCATAGAAAATCCTCCATCCCCAAGCAAAATCCCTTGAGATTTGGAAGGGAATCGAGTTTTATGGATTTCAGAGAACGAAACACAACAACATCAGTAGCTCTAGTGTCAGAATCTTCTGCTTTCTTGACAATTACCTCCATATTATCGCACCTACTAATGTCAAGCTCACGTAGCTGTAATAGACTGCGAACCATGCAACATGTGAAAACATGTTCAAGAAGCGGGCATCCATCAATTAACACTTGTGTAAGGCTTGGAAAGTTCAATGTTATCCACCTACTGCTCTTCCATATATACCTCATACCTACAAGCACTTCCAGAGTCACTTCTTTTAGCTTTGGAAATACCACAACAGATTGCTTTTCATTCACATCATCATTTTCCAAATCTACTACTTCAAAAATTTCCTTTACTTCCTGGAAAGATGACTGCCAAGACTTTCTCCTGATATGAAGCTTTTCTAGATTCTGCAGATTTATCAATTCGTTGCTTCGAAAAATAATGCCGCTCTTCAACAAGTTTTTATGCAATTTTCCATCTACTTCAACGAGATTTGAAAAAGACCAAGGGTATTGAAGTAGCTTTTTTATATTTGGATTAGAACACATACTTGAGCTATGGAACTGAATCTCCTAATGAAGAAACACAAACGTAATTCATCATCAGGTAGACACACGAACAGAAACAAAATTAATTGCCAAATAATAAAGGAAACAGAGATAAATTGATTTGTTGATGCAGTTATGGTAATAACATACCTCATGTGATGCATTGGACAATGGAAAGTTGAGACCACATTCAAGACTATGCTTGCCAATGCCTGTATGTATGTAGAGGAGCTTTGGAGTCATCGAGCGACCAGATGTGAAAGTCGTCATTTTTGGGCAACCATAGATCTTAACCTCATCCAATATTGACCATCGGAACTCATTCATCCCCAAGAAGAAACCTTCGACATTTGGTAAATCGGTTAGTGTAAGAGACTTTAGACGGGGAAAGAGAACAGTTTTAGAGGTGTGCTGTCCATCTTCCTTCACAATCACTTGCATTGAGTTACATTTTTCTACGGTCAACTCTATAAGTTGCTTGAGGCTATCAAGTGTGGAACATGTAAATATATGTTCCAAAAGATCACAGTTGACAATCCGCAATATCTTTAAGTTGGGCAATTCAAGCAAAGTCATATTTGCGGACCTTGGAATCGTCACTCCAGGAAGTATATCACTACCATTCTTGTTGACCCTTTTAATCTCAAATATCTCCCTTAGTGACCGGCAAGAGGAGATTTTCAGCTCTTCAAGCTTTTGTAATTTTCCCACTGCACTGAATGGAATCAAGGTTGCTAACGTCTCACATCTATTGATCTCTATCTTTCTGGAAGACTGGCATAATGATGGAGAAGCAAAACCCACCCGAGAACACTGTGTGATATGAAAAATTAGTGTACACATAATAATAAATGGAATTGACTGCTTCATGGCTATAATAAATAATAGAACTTGTAAATACAGATATGTATACATGTAAAACTCATTCGATTTTAGAGGTATGACTATTGCTTTGATAATTTTGAAAGTTTAGCTGAACATGTCATTAATACCAAGATGATAAACCCCCGCAAGGAATTAATTTGTCTAAGCTGTAAAAAGTTTTAAGAAATAAACATGAGGAAGCCTATTTTCATATGTTTAAAGGTTATAGATGAGTACCGGTGCATAGCAACGAGATTTTATTACGGCAAACAATAATATTTGTGACATTTTGGTTATTCATTTCATCCGCTATAAACTAACGTAATAATAAAAAAATTGTAATATAGTGTCTTATATAGTAGAGTTTGCCATGCATTTTTTCCTATAGAGACTCATTCAAAAAATTGTTGTCAAAAGTTGTCATGCATTTTTTTAAAACTAGACGAGTACCCGTGCATATTAACGAGATTTTATAGCGGCATATAGTTATAATGATATTTTGGTTAAGTGTTTTGTGTAACCAAAATATCACTTTAATGGTCATATGAACGTGTTGCTTAAATAAACTATATATAGAAAAACAAGTCCAAGAAACTTTAACAACGTAAAACATGAAAGTTTATATTAATTTTCCTAATTACTTTTTTGCTCATCTTTTATTTTGAGTAGTGATCACATAATAATATAATATTCAAGTGAGAATCTCTAGTAATCCCGAATAATTTTCTGAATTTACAAAAATTTCAAAAGTAATAAATTAAAATATTGCGTATATGAGAGATCAATAGAAGCATAATCCATCATAATTCAAATTTATGTAATTATATCAAGATACGTACATATCTCCAAATTCTATAAATATATCACATACGTCTAAACAAAACACCATTGCATGAATCAACAAGTGCACGAAATGAAGTTTTCTAGTACGTGGTTATGATTTAAAGTCAACTTAACTACTCATCGTGTATATCCATATATAAAGATTAAGTTTTCAAGTTTTTAAATTTTCAAGAATATAGTTAAGGAAATTATTTAATTAATGCAACATTATTTGAATTTTAATGTGAGAATTTATGTTTTAAAAAGATATTTTGGGTACTAAACATTACTCATTTCTAAGTTTTTTAAGTTTTAAGAAAAAAAAAAAACATTCATGCTTTATATGCGTATTGAAGAACTGCTTAATATTGACTTGTTATAAGTAGATACGCGTAAGGATTTTTTTTCATTTTTTTTTTCAAACACTATTGTTTATCTATGTTGAAAAGAGCCGATAGTTAAGCAATACTAAACACGCTCATATATTTTTACAATCATATATAAGTGATAACAAAATTAGCATATATCATTTTTATCAAATCATTCTCCCACTCACAAATATAGTTAAAAGAAAAACATACCTTGACGGTACCATCAATAAGCTTTAGGTGTGGTAGATTATAAAGATACAGACGGTCGAAACGGGGTAAGAAAGTAGTGTCTGTTTGGGAAGATGTAGCTACTTCTTCATATTCGTCATCTCCATTTGAAACAACTTCTTCAATAGCATCACAAGCATATATGTGAATTTCCTCTAAGCTGGAAAGAATTTTAATCATGCAAGGTGAGAGCAAATACTTTACATTATTGCACACTCGAAGATATATGGTTTTCAGGTTCTGGAAAGAGGATTTCTGTTGTGTCGTTGAACATAAAAATTTATTCCAATTACACTTCCACACATAATTCATATTCTCCATCCGATCTAAGTGTAAGAGCTCCAAGTAGGGAAGGAGCGGTGATTGGTGATTATCCCTTTGACTTGTTGCTAAATCTTTACTGGTTGCACTCTCTATCTCAAACGCCACCTCAACATCAGCACGGTTGCTTATAATAAGGTATCTGAGGTGATGAAACGTAGATAAGACATGAAATGGAATTGCAACATTAACATCCGGAATAATATCATCAACTTGTAATATCTCTCCCATCTTTATATCATTCATCTGCAACTATCATTACATAAAACAAATATGAATATCTAATTAAGTTGAAACTGAAAGTAGGAATAAGAATGACATTACGTACCTCACCATCAATGTTAAGGCGCTCAAGTGCGCCCAAATCAAACCTAGCGAAGGTAGGTGTAAACAAATTTCTAAAACTTTTACAGTTACGTGTGTATATACTTTTAACTGCTTGGAAGCCACGTATGATGACATCAGGATTAATTACACCTTTCAACCTCCACACCTCTCTAATCTCCCCTGAGCTAGTTATTTCAATGTTTCTCAAGCTGCTACAACCCTCCTCAATCTCACCAACACATCCCACGTCAATATTGAATATAAATTCCAAGGAACCACAACTTTCAACAACGAGACGAATAAGATGATGCAACAATGGCATCGGATTGCTCGGAAAAATATTCACCAGATTATCACATTTTCTCACTTCAATTTCTCTCAGTATGCAACTGTTAACTTCCCCGCTGCTGCAAAATTGGTAAGGCCATATATTTTGCAATGCCTCCATGTTATAAACTCTCAATGTTTCCAGCTTAGGGATCACAACCTGCACAACATATAGGCTTAGCTTGTTAATTCATCAATACACTGACACTTATATGTGTGACTGGTAATTAATATTTCGACATACACATATTACCTCTTTGGTCAAGAAAGGTTTAATTGCAAAACTAGAAATAGAAGATGTTGATGACTTATTTTCGGGATAAATGCTCGTGAAATTTGGAAGGCCTTCAAGTCTCAACTCCACTAATTGCGGTAGCTCAATTAAACTAATAGTGTTGCAGAAACCTACCAACATTGGTAGATCAGACAATTTCAAAAACTTTAGCTCTTGAAACTTGATTACCCCTTGTGCACCATTTTCACTATATGCTACTACTTCCATAACAGGGCACTCCATAATTGTCAGTCGCTCAAGCTTCACCAAACCATTAGCTACTGGGACTGTGAAAAGGTATCTCAAGTCGGCACACTTGGAAATTTGAAGCTCTCTTAAATTATAAAACGATTGACGAGTAGGACGCACAGATGCCACCAAAAGTTCGACAAGATCATTCATACCATTCGCTTCTAAAAAAAGCACCTCTGTTTTTGGAAACAACTCATTCAATCTAGATTCCATCAGTTCATCTTTAGTAGTGATCAAATTCAACGTGTTTTCGAATGAGTGCATACTTTTACTGTTTTCTTCTGAATCGTCAAACTCACCAGCAGTTCCTACGGAGATCCTGAATCTTTCGAGTTTCTTAAACGACATATTCTTCGGCTGAGCCTTGTTTTCAAAGAATTCAATCTCTAATGCAGAAAGATTCCTTGAGCACTGTGCCAATTCATTAAAGTTGGCATCCGTGAAATTAATACGCTTTCCACGGGAAACCTTCATATAAAGCTCCTCAAGCTTCACCAAACTTTTAAAAACACCTTCATCAATTTGAAGATCGACACAACCTGTTACACCCCAAAACCAAAAAAGTTAGTCAATGGACTTCGGGGTACAAAATGTCAAAAATGAGAGTTAAAGGACAATTTCTGCCTTTTTCCAAACAACTAAAGATCTCCAATAGGAGAGCAATCAAACATCAACAAGCATTGATGGAGAATGAGCGTTCGAAGCTTAGTGGAGCATTGAAGTGATCTTGGAAGCAAGGGATACTCCATTTTCTCATACGCTATAACTTCAAGATTTTCCTTTTCTTCATATAAATCTTCAGGAAACTTCAGTGTTCTATCTCACCATAAGTGCAGAAGTGTTAGGTTCGGGGTTTCATATTCTTTTGGAAACTCGGTCTATACCCATTCAGGTCAAGGAAAGTTTTTGCAGACCTGCCTCATCTCAGCTCTTATCCATCGAATATCACCATGGTTAATTAATTCCACGGTTATGGTCACCTTAGAAACTTCTCTAGCACAAAAGCAAGAACAAGATATGCATTTTACACACTCGAGGTAATCATATCAATCAAATTACATCTTGCACATTTTTAAGATTTGCGTACCGCATGTTTTTGTCCTGTCTCTAGCATCACCCAAAGTAGGAACTTCCTTTAACAATTTAAGCCCCCATGCATATCTTGTCAGATCCTCAATTGGAATATTAAAGTCATCAGGAAACAAGCCACAAAGCAGAAAAATCGCTTTAACATCCTCTTCTCGTATAAAAGTGTAGCTAATTTCAATAATTTCTTGCACATTTTTATCAAGATCACTTTTCTTCAAACGGTTAAGTGTATCTCTCCATACAAAATTTTCTTGAGATTCTGGGTTGTTGCAATGAGTTTGATGGCTAGGGGCAAAAATCCGCATCTTTTCACAATTTGATTCCCTATCTCATTGAGCACCGGATCAGACTCTTCTGAAACTCCAGTGATTTGACCAAAGAAATTATTGGCTTCCGACTCCTCCATGACATCCACTCTAACTACTTTAAAATCCGAATTAGCTTCTACTGCAATTTGTGTGCAAATAGTTTCATTTCGTGATGTTAGCAGCAATTTGAAGCCGGTTGGCAAAGGGCTTAATCCAATATCATTGAGTATCGCCATCTCCCAACAAGCCATCATTATTACTAGAACCTTTTTACCTTCTTGGGACATCTTTTCAAACGTAATACGAAGACGATCTGCCCTTCCTGTTTTACTCGTTTCAGTTAAAGATTGTCCTACGTATTCTGCTACTGTTTGTTGAACTGAAAACGTGTTAATCTTCTGCCCAATAACCACCTTCACAATCCAACCAAACATATTCCTATCTTTGACAGTCTTTTTCAGTTGTTCCATCATTGTGGTTTTTCCAACACCACCCATTCCGCATAGCGCTATAACTTGCAGCTTGTGATCTTGTTGAAGGAACCCGATTGCATCCTCAAAAATCTTCTCTCGTGATTTGAAGTAATCTTTGGCATCACCATTTGACGGTACAGAAGTGGGTCCTTTTTTAAAACTCACTTTTCCAAGAGGTTTTTGGGTATCGCTCCAGATTATTTCAGTGTTCTCCTTAATAAGACGTTCAATCTCCTCAGTGGCCTTTAATGCATTTCTTCCTGATTGGTACCTCATCTTCACATTAAAACAGCCATTGTAGTTACTTGAAATGCCGCCAGCATCTTCCTTAATCTTTTCGACTTCTTCCAACCAACCCGGTACCAGAGCAGGTATCTCCAGCTGACTTGTAATGTTTGTTTCCATGTGCTTTCTGACATCAACGCTTGTACCATCCAATTGCTTCAATCTAGTATTCATGTTTCTAACGTTGTTTCTGGAGGAAAAGATATAGCCCAAATGTTTCTTGACAGGCATCATCAGAGATTCAACAACAGGACCAATGATTGCTGATACAAACTCCATTACTCGGAATATTAGCTTTTGGTGAGACCTACAAAACACACAAAATAATCAGACAATGGGATTGAATCTTTGGAATTGTTAACTAGCAGAAATTCGAGCTTTCATATTTTTACTATCAGTTGACACAAACTGAACTATCTTTCTTTCGAATAATCAATTTTAACCTTTGTTTTTTGGGTAACCATTGTTTCCGACCTTTTGGTTGACTCATAGCAAACTGTTTTCATGTTAAACTTCTAAAAGTTTTATCGCAACAGAAGTAAAGAATATTCTCAAAGTAAAGAATATAATAAAGCAAAACAAACCAAATATAGATACTGCTATATTTTGATATTGATAACGAGTAACTTAAGATATCAAATACAAAAATAACAATACAATGTACTCCCCTCGCGTCCCTTAAGTGTCCACTTGACTTTTTCAAAGTCTTTTTTCTTCAACTTTGACCTTAATGATTTCTTCTTATGTTATATGATACTTGATGCAAGATATATGAATGGATAAAGTTTTGAATATATTTTTCGTTGGTATAATTTTCGTTCAATATTATATAACACAAACAAAAATATTTATGGTCAAAGTTGATGAAAAAAGACTTAAAAGATTCCATTGTGGACACTTAATATGGGACGGAGGGAGTAATTAAATAGAGATGACTTACAAATATAGAGATCAAAATGGAAGTCTTTGAAAATTGAAATGAAAGCAATCAAAATGGAAGATCCAGTTTTGACTTACAACTTCAATTTCACTTCCAGTCCCTTTATTTTAAGATAATTAACAAAAGTCATTAATTATTTCTGTTTGTCCAAAATAGAGTGACATTACTGGAGTACCAAACTTTTGTCTAAAATACAAAGTAGGAATGGTGTTCTTTTTTGTTTTACAAAATTATTCGGGTCTCGGGTAAAAAAATTATTCGGTTCAATTCGAGTAACCTGATTATTAAATACGGTCGGGTATTGGGTTGAAAATATTTGGCTAACTCGGGTTCGGGTTGACCCAAATAAGTATTTTTTTTTCACATAAGTTTAATAAACTATTTATTTAAAATAGTTAAAATATGTTATTTTATTACATTTCACCCATATTCGGGTTGAATATATGTGAGTTATTTTTTTTTCTTTTCTTTTCTTTTACGACAACAAGCTGCGAATACAATTAGCTCAACAAACATGTTTACGAAAAAGGAAAAAAAAAACTCTAGCTTACAACTTATATCAGATTTTCAAGATCGAGATCTTACTCGACTTATTATTAAATTTTGTAAAACACGTTTATTGATTAATTGAGGACTACACTACCATTTTTGAAAGGAAAATGACAAGAATACCCATTTTTACCAAAATACTTCACCAAATACCAATTTTTTTATAAAAAAAAAAATCGAGATAACCCGCAAAATCCGCAAGTTTTACGTGAGTTTGCGATTCTTTTTTTTAAATTCGCAAGGACTGACTTTGCAAGGCAAACATTTTTTCAATACCAAAGCAGGCAAGCACTCTCACTTTAGATTTGTTAATTTTGTTACTATTTTTATTTCATTTATTAAGTATTTTTTTCAATCATCATAATGTTTAAGTTGTGTGAGATGTTGCTTATAAACTTGGGGTCTTTTAATTTGTATGTGGTGGTTGGAGGTTTTTTTTAGAGAAATGGTGCTAGTTTGATATTTGTTTGCGGTCAATCTTTTATTCTAGTGTAAATATGGGCTATATTTGTGTAAGTGGACCCATAAGGTTTCTTTACAGTATTTGATGTTTTCAATTATAACCTTATGTTTTTAAACAGTTTGTATAACTTTCCCTTTTTATTAAAGTCTCTAGTTTAAACACTTATTCGATATATATTTTTAAAATATATCATGTCAATGGGCCTGAAAGGGGTGAGCAAAAGAAACCGAAAAAACCGAAACCAAACCGAAAATCGAAAAAACCGAACCGAAAAAATTGACCGAAACTAGAAACCAATGATTCGGTTTTTATTTTTTCAAAAACCGAAAAATTTCGGTTCGGTTTCGGTTTTTTTCCAAAAACCGAACCGAACTAATTTTATAATAATATATAATTAATGTAATATAAATAAATAAATAAATAATCAAAATTTTAAATTTTATATTTTTTTTTTGGATGAAATTATATATATTGTTTTATAGTTAATGTTTATATATGTGTTTGTCGTGTACGTGTGTTTACTTGACAATATATCGTTACATATATGACAATGATCATACTATGTGTATTTTCACATCCACGTGTGTTTCTCTCATTTATATGTGTATAATTGTATAATTTTGTGTAAACATTATTAGGTTAATATTGACAAAAAAATTTATAAAAATAACCAATTTTTTATGTAAAACAAGTTTATTAATATAAATTAGCCACAACAAAAATATAATCGTTTGAAATCGAAAAACCGAACCGCAAAAAACGAGAAACCAAAAAACCGAACCCGTCAAAACGAGCGTTTCTAGTTTTTGGTTTTATAAAAAAGTATATTTCACGGTTCGGTTTCGGTTTTAGACCAAAAACGACCAAAACCGAACCGTGCAACACCTTACTAATCTACAAATGGTGGTCATACGCCGTGTGTATCCACTCACGCGCGAGTAGGTGTGTATTCGGTAGGGGTGAGCAGAAAATACCAAAAAAACCGAAACCAAACCGAAAACCAAAAAAACCGACCGAAACTAGAAACCGATGGACCGAAACTAGAAACCGCTAGTTCGGTTTTTACTTTTTCAAAAACCGAAAAATATCGGTTCGGTTTTGGTTTTCATCCAAAAACTGAACCGAACCTTTTTTTATAATAATATATAATTAATATAATATAAATAAATAATAAATCCAATTTTTAAAATTCATATTTATTTTGTGGGTGGAATTATAATCTATATATACATTTTAATGTTTATATATGTGTTTGTCATGTACGTGTGTTTACTTGACAATATATCGTTACATATATGACAATGATCATACATGTGTATTTTCACTCGCATGTGTGTGTGTCTCATTTATATGTGTATAATTTTAGAAATTTAAGTAAACATTATTAGGCTCATATTGACAAAAAAATAAAAAAGAATGACAAATTTTCTATGTAAAACAAGTTTATTAATATAAAGTAGCCACAACCAAATATAAACGGTTTGAAACCGAAAAAACCGTGCACACCCCTAGTATTCGGTGAGTGACTCACCGAATGTGAGTTGTGGCAAGTTGGGCCCCACCTGTTTTTTAACCGTTGCATATATAAAAAAACTTTTTTAAAAAAAACTCAATTTTTTATCTATAAATACCCACTACTTTACTCATTTTTATACACAACTATCTCAATTTATATAAACACTCTCTAAACTTCACAATCTCCATTTTATATTCAAAAAACATGTCTAACCAAAACACTCCCCGACCCAACAAACCTCAACCAAGAATCCCCAACCGGAGCAATCCGCCGACATCGGACGACACGTTTACGCTCTGAAACCCATCACCGAACCCGAACTTATTACAGCCACAATCATACTATCACCAATCTTACCTAAACCAACCTTACCTAAACCAACCATACCGAAACCCGACACCGGCACCAGAACAATACGGGTTTCACGGTTACAGGTCACAACCAAGCACATTACATGATTACTCGTCCCAACATTTCTCGTTTTCATTTAGGCACCAAGACTATGTCTATCAAACCCATTTAGGCATCAAGACTATTTCTCCGATTAATGCGTTTTCGCTGGGAGACTTGTACCCAAACCCACAAATCGGACTTGGGCCTAATGGACCCAAACCCACAAGTCGGGCTTGGGTCTAATCCATCTAATACATTCTATATTTCTAGGTACAAGCTTATTTACTTTCCGATACATAAGAGTCTTCTTTCTAACATGGGCTTGATTTGAACTTAACTGAGGCAACATCGCACCCAGCAGGGATGCTCTCATGTCAACAACGCGCACAAGATATCAAGACATTCACACTTTATGTCGGTCTTCATTGCCTGCAAACCAGAAGTAGAATCACATAAGATGAGCATGATGGTCGGAGTGGTGGATGGTGGTGGTATGGAGAGAGAAAAAAACAAAAAAATTGAAAAAAACAATTAAATTTGTTACATAAATGGTCCTTGTGGTTTATTTAAACATAATCTGAAAAGAAGTCGAGGGTATATTAGTCATTTCGTATGGTCAAAGGACCGGTCAACCCATTTGAGTCAATCACAGAGACGTCCAGTGTAATTATTGGCGTTTTAGGACGAGACATGCAATTTGAGCATAACCACAAGGACCAAACATGTAATTAACTCTATAAACAATACTTGAGTTTTTGCTCCATTACCTGTAATAAAGTGATTGTTACTTGTCTTTACTTAAATTTCATTTTCATAAACTTAATACCAATGCATTATTTTATTTCCGATACATCCTATCAAATACTTCATCCGTCCCATTTTTATTGTCCACATTTTCTTTTTAGGATGTCCCAATTTAATTGTTCACTACTAAAAATAGATAGAGAACTTTGATCAAGTTTACTATATTACTCTTGTTTGAAATTATTATTACAGACTTTAAAGAATACTTAAATTAATTACCTAAGGGTAAAACTGTTTTTCTGTCAAAAAGTAAGAAAGAGAAAGCAGTAATAAACGCACTTTTCTTAAACTGTGTATTTTTTGTTGGGGGACAATAATTTTGAGACGGAGGGATAACTATTCTTAGTAGCCGAACAAAAGAGAAAATACAGAAAAGTCAAACAAAAGAAAGTCGATAAGCATATGTGTCTTTTTTATCATGTAAATACAACCTGTCGACTTGCAGCAAGCTAGATAAATACTCATCCAAACTGATAAAAGTAAATACAAACTATTATGATTAATATATATGATTTTATTTATTCCTCGGCAACTATAATAAATATTTTGTTCAAAATAAAAACTTTAAATGCAACTACAAATATAAGCAAATACTTTGTTTGCTTGAACAATCAACCTAAATTCATATGTATTCATAAATGAGGAATGATTATATATAGTGTTCCAGTCATACAAGAAAGTAATAGATAGAGGAGAAACTTGTAATAATCGCTGATTTTTGGTTTGATGCGTAACAAAGATGTGAATAGTGCGTGTTTGAAAGAAAAAATTGTTTGGTGGTATACACATACACATGAATGGAGAGAGTAATGATTGTGCCATATTTTGTTTTGCTTTTTGACTGTTCGTTGGTAGAACAAGTATGAAAGGGTAGTTGGTTATGAGAATTTGGTCAACACAAGCAAACTAACTCGTGAATAGTAAAAAAAAATCTTTAGGTACAACAATACGTGTCATTTTCTAAAAAAATCTTGATCAAATAAGTACACTTTTTATGCATAATTTATCCGTTTATATTGCTCATTTTATATACTTTACTCTAATAATCGTTATTAATCATTCATATTTTGTGAGTCTTAGTATTTATGGAGCAAAAGTGGAAAAAAACAATTGAAAAGACCACATAGATTTGAGCTTTAACAATTTAAATTCTGTGACATGCTATATTGTACAATAATTTGCACCACGAGGCCTTGTGATTGTGATCGAAGGATAAAAGGGTGTGTGGTGATGGTCAAGTTGTTGGTAACATGAAATAAGACAAATGGAAAAACTATATTAAGTAAAGTGCATGGTTTGGACCTGCAAATCACCTCCTCATGAGAGTAAGTACGTGATAACGATTGCTTTTGTGTGCTGAAGTAACGTATGATGGTGTTGAGAGCGTAATCTAACCTGAATGCCAAGCTATTAATAGTTGATGGAAATAAGCTCTGGCGGGTTCCTGCACTTAAAGAGATTATGGGTGTCCCGTGTTTGAGGTAACCGTTGGGTTGTCACACGTTCCCTATCTTGACAGGGGAAGCCTCGATAGAGTTGTACCTTTGCATTCAAGATGAATTCATTACAGGTTGTTTTATGATACAGGTTACGGATTTCACCACAAAGAGCAGACGCTGGAACTCATTAAAGCCTATTTATATTAGTTGGTCGATATTGAACAAGTCAATTCATTCACATAAGGTTGAGAAACAAGTTTCGGCTAATTGAAAAAAAGGAACAAATGAAAACTACAATTCATTCACAGGTGCAATCATACTTATTTAATACTCTTGACGTCAAGTTACATACCAAAATAATGCATCACTAAATTTCAGGAATAAACTCGTTGTTTCCTCAGAACTGCAATCCCTGTAGGAGAATAGAAGTATTAATTATAAGAGTGATTCAAACACTTGAATATGATAAACATGTAAATGTCTGAGAGAGATCATGTACCTCTTGTTGTTTGGCCTTAATAAAGGAGGTTGGGTCTTCTGTTGCGTAACACAGTCCAAAAGATGTGTCTATTACCTTTAGCTGTGGAGTGGTTGATTGTCCACACGTGAAAACCGTTATCTGTGGACAGCCTTTGATTTCCAAAGTATCTAATGATGGCCATAGAAAATCCTCCATTCCCAAGCAAAATCCCTTGAGATTTGGAAGGGAATTGAGTTTTATGGATTTCAGAGAACGAAACACAACAACATCATCAGTAGCTCTAGTGTCAGAATCTTCTGCTTTCTTGACAATTACCTCCATATTATCGCACCTACTGATTTCAAGCTCATGTAGCTGTGATAGACTCCTAACCATGCCACATGTGAAAACATGTTCAAGACGCGGGCATTCATCAATTAACACTTTTGTAAGGTTTGGAAAGTTCAATGTTATCCACCTACTGCTCTTCCATATATACCTCATACCTACAAGCTCTCCCAGAGTCACTTCTTTTAGCTTTGGAAATACCACAACAGATTGCTTTTCATTCACATCATCATTTTCCAAATCTACTACTTCAAATATCTCCTTTACTTCCTGGAAAGATGACTGCCAATACTTTCTCCTGATATGAAGCTTTTCTAGATTCTGCAGATTTATCAATTCGTTGCATCGAAAAATAATGCCACTCTTCAACAAGTTTTCACACAATTCTAGATTTACTTCAAATAGATTTGAAAAAGACCAAGGGTATTGAAGTAGCTTTATTATATTTGGATTAGAACACATACTTGAGCTATGGAACTGAACCTCCTAATAAAGAAACACAAACGTAAGTCATCATCAGGTAGACACATGACCAGAAACAAAATTAATTTCCAAATAATAAAGGAAACAGAGATAAAATGACTTGTTGATGCAATTATGGTAATAACATACCTCATGTGATGCATTGGACAATGGAAAGTTGAGACCACATCCAAGACTATGCTTGCCAATGCCTGTGTGTATGTAGAGGAGCTTTGGAGTCATGGAGCGACCAGATGTGAAAGTCATCATTTTTGGGCAACCATAGATCTTAACCTCATCCAATATTGACCATCGGAACTCATTCATCCCTAAGAAGAAACCTTCGACATTTGGTAAATCGGTTAGTGTAAGAGACTTTAGACGGGGAAAGAGAACAGTTTTAGATGTGTGATGTCCATCTTCCTTCACAATCACTTGCATTGCGTTACATTCTTCTACGGTCAACTCTATAAGTTGCTTGAGGCTATCAAGTGTGGAACTTGTAAATATATGTTCCAAAAGATCACAATTGATAATCCGCAATATCTTTAAGTTGGGCAATTCAAGCAAAGTCATATTTGCGGACCTTGGAATCGTCACTCCAGGAAGTATATCACTACCATTCTTGTTGACCCTTTTTATCTCAAATATCTCCTTTAGTGACCGGCAAGAGGAGATTTTCAGCTCTTCAAGCTTTTGTAATTTTCCCACTGCACTGAATGGAACCAGAGATGCTAACGTCTCACATTTATTGATCTGTATCTTTCTGGAAGATTGGCATAATGATGGAGAAGCAAAACCCACCCGAGAACACTATGTGATATGAAAAATTAGTGTACACATAATAATTAACGACATTGACTGCTTCGTGGCTATAATAAATAATAGAACTCGAAACATCTTTTTGTTGTAAATACAGATATATATATATACATGTAAAACTCATTCGATTTTAGAGGTATGACAAACCCCTATCTATACTATTGCTTTGATAATTTTGGAAGTTTAGCTGAACATGTCATTAATACCAAGATGATAAGCCCCCGCCCGCAAGGAATTAATTTGTCTAAGCTGTAAAAAGTTTTAAGAAATAAACATGAGGAAGTCTATTTTCATATGATTAAAGGTTATAGACGAGTTCCCGTGCATAGCAATGAGATTTTATTACGGCAAACAATTATATTTGCGACCTTTTGGTTATTCATTTCATCTACTAGTAAACAAACATAATAATAATAAAAAATTGTAATATGGTGTCTTATATAGTAGAGTTTGCCATGCATTTTTTCCTATAGAAACTCATTCAAAAAATGTTTTCAAAAGTTGCCATGCATTTTTATTAAACTAGACGAGTACCCATGCATATGAACGAGATTTTATAGCGGCATATAGTTATAATGATATTTTGGTTAAATGTTTTGTGTAACCAAAATATCACTTTAATGGTCATATGAACGTGTTGCTTAAATAAACTGTATATAGGAAAACAAGTACAAGAAACTTTAACAACGTAAAACATGAAAGTTTATATTAATTTTCCTAATTACTTTTTTCTCATCTTTATTTTGAGTAGTGATGACATAATAATATAATATTCAAGTGAGAATCTCTATAGTAATCCTGAATAATTTTCCGAATATATGAAAATTTCAAAAGTAATAAATAAAAAGATTGCATATATGAGAGATTATCGTCAACAACAGAAGCATAATCCATGCACAATTCAAATTCACTTAATTATCTCACTTAATATACATACGTATCTCCAAATTCTATAAATATATCACATTCATCTAAACAAAACACCATTGCATGAATCAACAAGTGCATGAAATGAAGTTTTGTAGTATGTGGTTAAGATTTAAAGTCAACTTTTCTACTAATCATGTATTTCCATATATAAAGATTAAGTTTTCAAGATTCTTGAATTTTCAAGAATAGGGGATAAACCCTTTATATGTAGTTAAGATAAGATTTTTGATGAGAACATAGTTAAGGAAATTATTTAATTAAGGTAACATTATTTGAATTTTAATGTGAGAATTATGTTTTAAAAAGGTATTTTGGATACTAAACATTACTCATTTCTAAGTTTTTTAAGTTTGAAGAAAAAAAACATTCATGCTTTAAATGTAGTATATATCCTAACATGCGTATTGAAGAACTAGTTAATATTGACTTTTATAAGTAGATAAGCTAAGATATAATTTTTTCATTTTTTTTCAAACACTACTATTTATCTATGTTAAAAAGAGCCCGATAATTAAGCAATCCCAAGCACGCTCATATATTTTTACAATCATATAAGTGATAACAGAATTAGCATATATCATTTTATCAAATCATTCTCCCACTCACAAATATAGTTAAAAGAAGAACATACCTTGACGGTACCATCAATAAGCTTTAGGTGTGGTAGATCAGAAAGATAGAGATAGTCGAAACGGGGTAAGAAAGTAGTGTCTGTTTGGGAAGATGTAGCTACTTCTTCATATTCGTCATCTCTATTTGAAACAACTTCTTCAATAGCATCACAACCATATATGTAAATTTGCTCTAAGCTGGAAAGAATTTTAATCATGCAAGGTGAGAGCAAATACTTTACATTATTGCACACTCGAAGATATATGGTTTTCAGGTTCTGGAAAGAGGATTTCTGCTGTGTCGTTGAACATAAAAATTTATTCCAATTACACTTCCACACATAATTCATATTCTCCATCCGATCTAAGTGTAAGAACTCCAAGTAGGGAAGGAGAGGTGATTGGTGATTATCCCTTTGACTTGTTGCTAAATCTTTACTGGTTGCACTCTCTATCTCAAACGCCACCTCAACATCAGCACGGTTTTTTATAGTAAGGTCTCTGAGGTGATGAAACGTAGATAAGACATGAAATGGAATTGGAACATTAACATCCGGAATAATATCATCAACTTGTAATATCTCTCCCCTGTTTATGTCATTCATCTGCAGCTATCATCACATAAAACAAATGTGAATATCTAATTCAACTGAGATATGAAGTTCCTTCTATAAGTTGAAACTAAAAGTAGGAACAAGAATGACATTACATACCTCGTGGCTCCTTTGCTGGTTATAATTCGCACCATCAATCATAAGGTGCTCAAGTGCGCCCAAATCTAACCTAGCGAATGTAGGTGTAAACAAATTTCTAAAACTTTTACAGCCATTTGTGTAAATTATTTCAACTGCTTGGAAGCCACGTATGATGACATCAGGATTAATTACACCTTTCAACCTCCACACCTCTCTAATCTCCACTGAGGTATATATTAAAATGTTTCTCAAGCTGCTGCAACCCTCCTCAATCTCACCAACACATCCCACGTCAATATTGAATATAAATACCAAGGAACCACAACTTTCAACAACGAGACGAATAAGATGATGCAACAATGGCATCGGATTGCTCGGAAAAATATTCACAAGATTATCACATTTTCTCACTTCAATTTCTCTGAGTATGCAACTGTTAACTTCCCCGCTGCTGCAAAATTGATAAGGCCATATAGTTTGCAACGCCTCCATCTTAGAAACTCTCAATGTCTCCAACTTAGTGATCACAACCTGCACAACATATAGGCCTAGTTTGTTAATTCATCAATACACCCGTGCAACTAAGATATATATATTGACATTTATATGTGTGACTGGTAATTAATATTTCGACATACACATATTACCTCTTTGCTTAAGAAAGGTTGAATTGCAGAACTAGACAAAGAAGATGTTGATGACTTATTCTCGGGATAAATGCTCGTGAAATTTGGAAGGCCGTCAAGTATCAACTCTACTAATTGCGGTAGCTCAATTAAACTAATAGTGTTGCAGAAACCTACCAACATTGGTAGATCAGACAATTTCAAAAACTTTAGCTCTTGAAACTTGATTACCCCTTGTGCACCATTTTCACTATATGCTACTACTTCCATAACAGGGCACTCCATAATTGTCAGTCGCTCAAGCTTCACCAAACCATTAGCTACTGGGACTGTGAAAAGGTATCTCAAGTCGGCACACTTGGAAATTTGAAGCTCTCTTAAATTATAAAACGATTGACGAGTAGGACGTACAGATGCCACTAAAAGTTCGACAAGATCATTCATACCATTCGCTTCTAAAAAAAGCACCTCTGTTTTTGGAAACAGCTCATTCAATCTAGATTCCATCAGTTCATCTTTAGTAGTGATCAAATTCAACGTGTTTTCGAATGAGTGCATACTTTTACTGTTTTCTTCTGAATACTCGATCTCAGCAGCAGATCCTATGGAGATCCTGAATCTTTCGAGTTTCTTAAACGACATATTCTTCGGCTGAGCCTTGTTTTCAAAGAATTCAATCTCTAATGCAGAAAGATTCCTTGAGCACTGTGCCAATTCATTAAAGTTGGCATCCGTGAAATTAATACGCTTTCCACGGGAAACCTTCATATAAAGCTCCTCAAGCTTCACCAAACTTTTAAAAACACCTTCATCAATATGAAGATCGCCACAACCTGTCAAATCCAATTGCTTTAGCTCCTTCAAATTCCCTATTGTGGATGGTAATTTTCGAATGCCACAATGTGCAAAGCTCAACACTTCCAAAGTCAAAAGATCTCCAATAGGAGAGCAATCAAACATCAACAAGCATTGATGGAGAATGAGCGTTCGAAGCTTAGTGGAGCATTGAAGTGATCTTGGAAGCAAGGGATACTCCATTTTCTCATACGCTATAACTTCAAGATTTTCCTTTTTTTCATAGAAATCTTCAGGAAACTTCAGTGTTCTATCTCCACCCATAAGTCTCAGAAGTGTTAGGTTCGGGTATTCAAATTCTTTTGGAAACTCGTGTTAGTTTATGGATGATAAATTAATAGATGTGTGTTAGGATCGAACTCAAGATCACGGGATTGCACTCACTACG
>BQNB010125404.1:0-19772 GCA_026074375.1 Tanacetum coccineum | reverse complement strand
TTCAAAACCCTTGGATTTCCCGTATATACATAATTTATTTAGAAAAATCACAACTTAAAACGACATAGTCTTAGTTCAAAAACATATTTAAATTTAAGAAAAAGAGATTTTTCCTATATTTATTAAATCGTATATATTACACTTACCATTAACATGACCATGATACAATTGAAATCCTCGACCTTTTAGAAGGCTGCAACATCGGTTGTGAGCCGGCAAGATGCATCAAACTTTTATCAGTCTTGGATAATTACTATGTGCCTTATTTAGAAGACTGCAACATCGGTTGTGAGCCGGCAAGATGCATTAAACTTTTATTAGCCCACCGTTTTTATTATTATTCTTACCTCATTTTTCATCATCATTTTTTTTACTTTATATTACCACGATATAGAGAAAATTTCTTTTTAGAAAATTTAAGTATAAATTTGAACTAAGACTAAATAAATTATTGTTATCGACTATACTTCAAAAATCGTTGATTTAAGTTTAATTTTCGAAAAGAGCACGTATTATTAGTCCGGTTAGAAGCTTATGGGAGAAAAAGCCACAAACTACACTTATGAGCTCTTAAGATTTCCAACTAATCCTTGTTTAGCATCTAACTCATAATTAACTCTATCATTTCTCGTTCTTCGCAAATTTCAAATCTTTAATAAAAAGATCCGCGAATGCTTAGCGTCTAAAGGTTAAGGGACAAGGCTAGAGGACCTCAATGACCGCCTCGATCGAGTCAAAATTTATTCTTATTCTACCCAGTAGGAAAGTCAACATTATGATAAAACACTTATTTTATTTTTGAAATTTTTAAAATTTTTTTCATTTTTTTGGTATTTTGGTGGTAAAAATGGGATTACGTGAAAACAACGGTTGTAGGCACAATCAAATCGATAGATCCCCCCCATACTAGAATTGAACATTGTCCTCAATGTTTTAAGAAGGGTCTCTACGTAAATCTAAAGCCGTTTATTAAGTATGCTCAAAGATAAACGTTAGTCGATAAGATTAGGATATTGGATTCCCATAATGAAGCTAAGGATGTGAAGCTCGAGTGAACGAAGGACAAAACCACGAGCACGAGAGGCTTCGCAATCCGGGGCAATCTTGGACATACAACAAAACACAAAGCACGAGAAAGGAAGAGGCGAGCCTCCTCACAACACACTTATTCATTACTACTATATAAATATATTAGGATAAGCATAGGTTGCCACCCACGAAGCGCTTGTTTAAGGTCACTAAGCTTGACCCGTCCCCGAATTTAGTTGTCCATGGGGAAGGTTTAGAGATCCGGGACAACCATCGGTGATATATCCCCTCCAAAGTAGTGTTTAAGTCGATGACCATTCACCTTGAAGTTTGGCCTGTCGGTTTGAGATAACTCGACGGTGCCATAAGGAAATACTTGGGTAATGGTGAATGGTCCAGTCCAGCGGGTCTTAAGCTTGCCCGAGAAAATCTTTAATCTAGAATTAAAGAGTAGGACTCGATCACCAACGTCGAAAACGCGGTTCTTGATCTTGGAGTCATGGATCCTCTTTGTCTTCTCTTTGTAGATCAAAGAGTTCTCATAGGCTTGATCACAAAGTTCATTCAATTCATTCATTTGAACTTTCTGGTGATCACCCGCGGTCACAAGGTCATAATTGCAATGCTTTAAGGCCCAGTAGGCCTCATGCTCAAGCTCGATAGGTAGATGACACGCCTTTCCGTACACTAACTTGTAAGGGGTGCACCCGATGGGTGTATTAAATGCGGTACGGAAGGCCCATAATGCATCATCTAGCTTATCGGACCAAGAAGCATAGTTTTCACTCCCGGTCCCTCTCAAGATTAGTTTCAAACCACGTTGTAACCTCAACTTGAACATTGTGTGTGTGGTAATACTCGGTGGAGAGGGCCCAGAGACGGTGAGTAACTCCGTATTTAAGCATGACCTTTGCAAATTGGTCATTGCAACGCGATCACTAATGATAGCACGAGGGGTCCCAAATCGGGCGAAGAGAGATTTTAAGAATTTGAAAATAACTAAGGCGTCATTGTTGGGGAGCGCTTTCGCTTCAACCCATTTCGACAAATAAACGACGGCTACGAGTATATATTTCTTCCCTCGTGAAGATGGGAACGATCCCATAAAATCGATGCCCCACACATCAAAGATCTCACAAACTTGGATTGCATTTTGTGGCATTTCATTCCTTTGTGAGATTTTTCCTTGACGTTGACAAGCGTCACACCGTGTGACCAAGTCATGGGAATCTCGGTAAATAGTAGGCCAATAAAATCCCGAATCAAAGACTTTTTTAGCGGTGTAGTTGGCACCGTGATGTCCACCGGTGGGACCATCGTGGCAAGCCATGAGGATATCATGGGCTTCTTGGCCAAAAACACACCGCCGAATCACTTGATCCGCACACACTTTAAACAAGTAGGGGTCGTCCCAAAAATAATGCTTAACGTCTTTGAAAAATTTCTTCTTTTGTTGGGACGACATCCCTTTCACAACAAAATTCCTCGCATGGTAATTTGCAAAGTCGACAAACCATGGGGTACTAACATCACCACGAAATGTTACCATACCAAGTGTCTCGAGAGGAAATGTTTCCGTAATTTCCTTTTTCTTGAGCTCACTTTGGTGGGGGTTCTCTAATCTAGACAAGTGGTCGGCCGCTAGATTCTCCGCTCCTTTTTTATCACGAATAATGACATCAGATTATTGGAGTAGGAGAATCCAACAAAGCAATCTCGGTTTAGCATCTTGTTTAGCGAGAAGATACTTAAGAGCCGAGTGGTCCGTATACACTATTGTTTTTGACAAGACAAGATATGGCCAGAATTTCTCGAAAGCATTACATAGGCTAAAGAAAAAGCTCTTTTTCTGTAGTAGTGTAATGAGCTTGAGCGTCGGTCATAGTCTTGCTTGCATAGTGTATCGGTTGAAAATGTTTGGTCTTACGTTGCCCCAAGACTGCACCTACCGCGTAATCACTAGCATCACACATAATTTCAAACGGTAGGTCCCAGTAATCGATGGGGCACCTAAACCTCGGTGCTTGTCGGTAAATTTCTTCTTAAGGGCATTAAATGCCTCTACACATTCCTTGGAAAAGACAAATGGGGTTTCTTTCTCTAGAAGGTGGGTCATTGGTCGGGAGATTTTTGAGAAGGTTGAATAAATACCTATGGTTAAAAATCCGACAATGTCCCTATAAATAAAAAAATTATATCTCCTTTGACGGTTGTGGGATGAGGGTTAATTGTCCGCTATTGCAATCAACTTTGGCTCTATCGACCTCAATCCCGGACTTAGAAATTTTATGGCCGAGGACGATGCCCTCTTTGACCATAAAATGGCACTTCTCCCAATTTAGAACAAGATTGGTGTCTTCGCACCTTTTGAGCATTTTGTCTAAATGGGAGAGGCATGAAGAGAAAGAATCCATGAAGACCGAGAAATCATCCATGAAGACCTCCATTGTTTCCTCGATCATGTCGTGGAAAATGGCCATCATGTACCTTTGGAACATGCCCGGAGCATAACATAAGCCAAAAGGCATGCGTTGGTAGGCAAAGGTTCCATAAGGGCAAGTGAAGGTGGTCTTCTCTTGGTCCTTTGGGTCAATTGGTATTTGAAAGTAACCCGAGAAACCATCTAGAAAACAATAGTATTCGTTTCCCGCGAGTCTCTCAAGCATTTGGTCCATAAACGGTAATGGAAAATGATCTTTACGGGTGGCATCATTTAACTTTCGGTAGTCAATGCATACACGCCATCCCGTAATTAATCGAGTAGGTATCAATTCATTATCATCATTTTCAATTACGGTTATACCACCTTTCTTGGGCACACAATGGACGGGGCTAACCTACGGGCTATCGGAGATGGGATAGATAGACTGGGATAGATTAATCGGCTTCAGAAAGTTTGATAACTTCTGTCTGATAACATCGTAATTGTTTGGTTTAACCCTTCTTTGATGTTTTGGGGACCGTGGGTTTACATTATTTACATCAAAATCTTTATGAGTACAAAAAACTTCGGATCTATTCCTTATATCCGACATTCATCCAAGCTATGCAAGCTTATGTGATCTAAGAAAACTTAGAAGAGGCGGGTCTTGTCCTCATCTTTTAAGTCTTTAGCGATTATGACGGGTAATTTATCGGTACCCTCCAAAAACGCGTACTCAAGATGAGGTGGTAAGTCTTTGAGCTCAAGCTCGGGGAGTTCATCACTAGAAGGTTCAACGGTCTTAAGTTCCTCAAATTTTTGTTCTTCCAGAGGGAGGGTGGAAGATGGGTCAGAATTAAGCAATCTTTCAAGGGTGAGAAGGTCTTCTTTCAGATCAAAGTCGGCATCATCAATTCTCGGTGGAATTGATTTGCTAGTAAGACAACCTTCGATCTCTTCCAAAATGAAGTCACCTCCCTCAAAAGGAGTGAGAGAAGGGCGTGAGTAGTAGAGAAATGGATCTGGTTCCAAAGTTGGGGTGGGATTGCCACTCTTGGAAATGTTTGAAAATCCAAGTACTTCTTGAGCAAACTCCTCACAAGCTACGTCGATAACATCGACTCGGTTAACCGATTCAATAGTATTGTAGGAGAATGTCTTAGTATCACCAACTTTGAATGTTATGGATTGGTCATCATGTCGAAGGGTCATTTGTTCACCGTGAACATCAATCAAAGCTCGTGCCGTCCTCAAGAAAGGTCTCCCGAGAATCAAAGGAACCCGAGGATCGGCAATATAATCAACGACTACGAAGTCGGCCGGAAAGAAAAATGTTCCAACTTTTACGAAAACATCCTCGGCAATGCCGGTTGGAGTAGAAATCGTTCGGTCGGCAAGTTCAAGTATCATTCAGGTCTTGGTCAAATCCGGGAGATTTAGCTTTTCCCATACGGAAAGAGGCATTAGGTTGATGCTTGCACCGAGATCGGCCAAGGCTAAGCATTCATCCATCTCTGGAAAATCACACGGTATAAGAAATCTACCGGGGTCTCCAAGTTTTTTGGGAAACTTTTTGAGGATAACCGCCGAGCAATTTTCATTCACCGGCGTCTTGATTAAGTCAATTATCTTATCTTTGTTATTGAGAAGCTTTCTAAACATTGGTGCAAATTTGGGCATGTGTAGGAGAGCATCCGCGAAGCTTAGCTCGAAGTGGAGATTCTGAAAAATCTCCATAAATTTCAAAGCTAAAAGATCGTCTTTTTCACGGAGCTTCTCCTTGTTAATCCTTGAAGGATAAGGTATGGTCGGTTTAGTCTTTGGAGCAACAACGGGCTCATCATTTTGGGTTTGGACCTCCGGAGGTTGGATGTTTTCGGTGCTTGGTTGCACCGTATCCTTTGTCACCTCGGGTTCGTGTTCCACCACCTTAGGAAGAGAAGAAGGCAGAGGTGGAATTGAAGGTCCATCATAAGAAACTCCACTTCGGGTGGTGATGGCTTTCATATCACCTCTCGGGTTAGCAACGGTGTTGCTAGGAAGAGAACCCGAGCCCGAAGTAGAGGCGGTATTGGTATTCATGAATTTGGTAAGCATGTCCGTTAAATTGGTCATTTGGTTTTGCATGTTTTGGTTTTGGTCTTGCATATTTTTCATAACCGCATCATTAGCTTTGATGTAGATTTGAAAGTCATCCTTTGACACACCTTGTGTTTGAGGAGCCGGAGCTTGGTAAGCCGGAGCTTGGTAAGCCGGGGCTTGGTAAGCCGGGGGTTGATAAATTGGACTTTGGTTGTAATTATTCCCCCGGTTTTGATTGTAACGGTTTTGATTATTTCTTTGATTGTTTTGATTATTTTGATTGTTTTGAACGGGAGGAAAACCGGGAGGTCGAATTTGATTTGCAACCATCGGAGGACGGTAACCGGTATTTCCTTGGTTGTAGTTAACCGCGGCGGCTTGTGAAACGTATTCTTGAATATTGTCACGATAAATGTTGCCATCGGTGGCGGGACAATTACGGTAAGAATGAGCACCACCGCAAGTTACACAACTTTCCTCGACCGCTTTTACGGTAGCGGGAGCTTGGGATTGGTTTTTCTTATCGAGAAGCAAGGCTTTCACCATCTCTTTAAGTTCGGCAACATCGGGTGAAACACCGGGGGTAGAAGAGCTCGTACTCACTTTGGAAACAATAGCTTTGCTTCGTGAATGACGAACTTTGGATTTGCTCTCGATGATGGCTAAGCAATCTCGAGGCATTTTGTCCAAAAAATTACCACCCGCGGCGGAATTCAACGAATCTTGATCATTAGAGTTCAAAGCATTGTAGAAAGTATCGAGTTGATGTAATTCCGAGAAACCATGATGTGGGCATGCACGAAGGAGATCCTTGAATCGGTCCCATGCCTCACTAAAAGATTCATCAAAACGTTGTTGGAAATTTGTGATTTCATTTCGAAGGTTTGTTGTTTTGGAGGGAGGGAAAAATTGGTTGATAAACTTTGAAACAAGATCATCCCAAGTAAGAATCGATCGAGGGGGTTCTTTTTCGAGCCAAATCCGGGCGGCCCCCTCGAAAATGGAAAAAGCATAAGCTTAATCGACGTATTCGGAACGTTTGGGAACTTCAACGTAGAAGTGATCTTGTTGAAATATCGAATGTGAGCATGAGGATCTTCTTTATCATGTCCGAAAAATGGTTTATTTTGCACAAGAGTGAGCAAACCATGTTTAAGCTCAAAGTTGTCCGCGGGAACAACGATTGCATCCTCGTAACCCTCGGTGGGTGCTTGGAGCAATTGCGCCATAGTACGTTGATCGGCCATCGTAACTACGGGAGGAGCTTGATTTTCAATAGGTTCTTCAAGATTAAATGGTTCAATATTCGGTGGGACTTGTTGTTGAGGACGGTTACGGGTTTGAGAATGAGTGCGCATGCACTAATTATGAAAAACATAATATTTTTGGTAATCGGAAGTTAAAAGTCCACGGTAGCCCTTTAAATTACGCACAAGAAAGCGGAAGGAATTAGCACGCCAAAGCGATTTAAAAGCGTTCTTCCTTTTTGGGCGATGTTCCTTGGATCAAGCCCTCCTTATACCCCCCTTATAGTTTGTAATTCAAAGGTGAGCCGATTATAACGATTAACAACACGATTTGTTTTGTTGGTTTTTCAATTTTTTTGGAATTTTTGATTACTTGATAAAAAAAATATATTCACAAATGAAAGCGATAACTTCACGGGGAAGGGTCTTCAAACACTAATCTTCAAACGTACACAATAATCGTTTCACAACCTCCCCGACAGCGGCACCAAAAATTGATCACAACCCTTTAGTATATATAAAAATTCTATAATAAATATATAATATAGATATATAATAGGATAATATCAATAATAGTAAGAGAAGTATTCCAAGAGGCTTTTTAGAAGGGAAATTACTTTTACCCAAAGCAAAATCCCAAAAAACATTCCCGGGTCGTTTCCCGACGAGGTGCGAATTTGAAAATCGAGTATCGTTTGAGAATTTATGCTTGAATAATCACAAATTGGATTTGATTTTCTAATTCTATGGGAAAAAGCAATTAAAGGGCAAGCTGAACTAAAAATGAAAGCAACTACGAATTAAAAACGATAACGGGAACGTAAAAACGCGACTTAAAAACCTAAATCCTAAAATTTTAACCCTACAAATGAAAATTTAATTTTTATAAATCCTAAATGATAAAAGAAAATTTAAAAAAAAGAATTAAATTTTTTTGAGTTTTATATTATTTATTATGAATTAAAAACGGATTTAATCTAAAAAATTAATAAAAAATACTAAACTAATTTGGAAAATTCTGAAAAATTTGTGAAAAGTACCTTGCACTATGCTAAACCTAAGAAAAATAAAACGGGTGAAACAACTTATGTAAATAAGCTGTTAATAATCTAATTAAGTCTGATAAGCTAAATGGACTAAAAGGTGTTATATAATTAATTGTGCAATCAATAACCAGAAAAGAGCCAAGGGCATGTTGTAGTGGAGGTGTATATTAAAATGTTGGTTAAGTTGGGTAGAGGTCAGGGGTTCGAGCCTTGCTCACTCTTGACTTCCCCAATTCCCATATTTTTATTTCTAAAAATTTCTTTTAGAAAAAGCTTTATAACTTAAAAATAAGCAACTTTTGTAAAATGACTTTTTATAAAAGCTTATGATAAGCCAGAAATAAGCACTTAAAAGTGACAGACTTGGCTTTTTAATACTAAGTGACCAAAAGGGCTAACTGACAGTTTGAAAGCAATAAGCTCTCAAAAGCTCCAATGAGTTCTACAAGCTACCAAAAAGGCTTAAACTAACTAAATAAGCACTCCTAAGCATACACTAATCAAACTTAACAAGCAATAAGCCACTTTTCATCACTAAGCTACTAGCAGACTTAATCATGGAAACTAGCAGACTTATCCAAAACTCAAATCTTTCAAATAAGCTCAAACAAGCTTAACAAAGCACAAATAAGCACAAAACTGACTTAAACCAACATAATAAGCATATGCACACTTTAAACAAATCCAATAAGCCAATTAGCTCAGAAAAGCAAATAAGCAATTATGGCCAAAAACTACTAAAACAGCCAACACATGCACTTTCTAGCTTATTTTTAAGCTAGAAAATGGATCCTCATGGCTTAATGACTTATAACACTCTAAAGCTTATACAAAAAGCTATCTAAATCAATAATAAAAAATCATTTTGAAAATCAAATAAGCAAAGAAAAAGCTAAGTGAAAAAGCTGATTACACTAAAATCCTATCTTTTTGGTTTCTTTTGAGTTTTTAAGGACTAAAATGCAGGCCTACTTTAAGCTACTTAAATAAGCTCTAAACTAAAATTTAAGCTAAAACAGATCAAATACATACTATGAACTACTTATGCAAGAAATTTCAAAAGCCTAAAACTATTTCTAACTTATCTAAATTTGCTAATGAAAAATGGCTTTTAAACTTTGAAAATATACTTAGAAAACTTGACAGGTTTTGACTAAAATCAAAATTGATACATGCACACTTAAACTAACCTATTCCTACTGCATTTTAGACTAAGAACAAGCATGAAAATAACACTTATAAGCACTTAATCAAAATTTAAACCAATAAGCTATGAATTGAAACCTAAACACCACAGATTCAAAACTTGAGTACCCAATACTATGAAACTAAGATTCAAGCTTAAACAATGATCAAAAACAGATTAAGAGGCCTCAAATATGATGTTTAAAGTTGGACAATGGGTCAAAACAGGCTAGCAGTACTAACATGGGTTAGTACTGCCCATAGCCAAACACCCCTTTAAAATACTTTTTGACATTTTCTAACACTAAAAGACTGATTTAAGCTAAGATTCAAGTAAACCAGATTATAGCTAAGCCTAACATAAATAAATAAGCAAGAAGCAATAGTAAATAAGCACTTAATGAGCAAATAAGCAAATAAGCAGTTTAAAAGCTAAATATGACAGTTTTAACTAAAACTTATTTTAAACTAAAAACTAGACATATTTTAAACTAAAAACTAGACACATTAAGCAATATTAAGATTAAATAAGTACATATAAGCAAAAATAAGCAGATTTAAACAGTAAATAAGCACTATATAAGCAATAAGCAGTTTTAAACTAAAACTTGAAAATAGAAAACTTACAAAGGCCCTTGCTTAAAACAAGGCAAACATGCTCACAAGAGAGCTGATCTACAAGCTCTAGCTTGTTTAAAATAAACTAGTAAAAAGCAATAAGCCCTTCCCTTTTTGGCTTATCTTCCCAAAAATTTTGAGTGATTTTTTTAGTGAAAAAGGACTTAAGCTATATAAACTATGGAAAAGTTTATATAGCTTAAGTTAAACAACTTAAGTTAAACAGCTTAAGTAACAAGTAAAAACAGTTTAAGAGAGCTTACAAAACAGTTTTATAACATAAAATGCATTAATAAAAAAACAGAATTTAACTTAAACACATCAAAATTTTCATTAAACTTAAAAAGGAGTACAAGACTTTGAAAAATAAACAAACTAAAAAGTAACTACTATAAGCTGCTAAAACTAGATTCTAAAAAACTACATGCCTCAAGTGCTTACACGAATCCTATTTATATAGATATCAAAGGTCTTGGGTCTTCACTCTTTGTGCTACTTTTGTGAGTGAGCTCAGGGGTGTGTTTCTTGTGTGAGATAAGTCAACAACTCATCAAAGCCATCCAATTTTTCTTGCTCTCCCAGTAGAATGATCTTAGCCCTTGATTTAGTCCAATGTCTCATCAACGAATCAAAATGTGGAGGATTGCCAAGGTGGATTTGGTATTTAGTGGAGTGGGGTTGAAGGGGAAAGTGATGGGTTTGTCTATGGGAGCAGTGGACGAGGTGAGAGTGACACATGAATAGTGTTAATGGCGGGAAAATTGATTTGTAGATTGATGTGTACAGGTTAACAGGGTTAATCCCCTATTTTCGTTAAGTGTTTTCATCGTTAGTCCTTGAGGACTAACGATGTAAGGTGTGGTGTAAATAGGTTAAGGGTGTTAATAGTTTAAGGGTTTTGGGCTTTTAAGGTTGGGCCGGTTAATGGTTTTGGACTTTTAGGGGTTTTGGACTATAAGACTTATAAGTCTTTATAAATGATGGCTTAATGGGCTGACCCGGCCCATTAAATGGGTACGGGTTGGCCCATTTAAGATTTATTCATTATGGCATCGTCTTTGACTTTTGACTTTGACTTGGTTGACTTTTTGGTTTACTTTGAATTTTCACGCTCTTTTCATTCCCGTGCTTGGTTTTGTCCGTTTTGACTTGATTTTTGTCTTTTAGTGAATATCCGATACCTGCATAGTATAAATCACAAAACACATAAATACAATGTATTTTTGGTATATTTTGGTCATTTTAGGCACGTTTTTATAGGCAAAAGGCATGTGTAATTAAGCACATACCAAGAAACAATGAAACAATTGGTGAACTTGATGGTCAAGGAAATGACCGAGGTGTTGAGGCAAATGGAGGTGTCGGTGGAGTCCATGACTTCTCCACAATCATTGCTCAACAATTGCAGAACCTACTTCCCACCCTCTTAGCCCAAGTAGGCAGCCAAGATAGCAATCAAGGAAATGATAGGAATCAAAACGGTGATGTCGTCAATGACAACATCCAAGGCGATGCTAGGAATGTCATTATGAACAACGACCGAATGGGTTGTACCTATAAGGAGTTCTTAGCTTTTAACCCAAAAGAGTGTGATGGTAAGGGAGGTGTTATAGTGTATACCCGTTGGATTGAGAAAATGGAGTCAGTTTAGGATATGAGTGGGTGCGGGGATAACTAAAAGGTGAAGTACACTGCTGGATCATTTGTTGGTAAGGCTCTTACGTGGTGGAATTCTCAGATCCACACACGAAGCCAAGAGGCCGCTGTTGGGATGTCATGGGAAGACTTTAAGAATTTGACAAAAGAGGAATTTTGCCCGGTCAATGAGATGCAGAAACTAGAAACTGAGTTTTGGAACCACGCCATGGTCGGGGCTGGCCATGCTGCGTACACTTATAGGTTTCATGAATTGGATAGGTTCGTTCCCCATTTAGTTACCCTCGAGAACAAGTGAATTGAGAGGTACATCTATGGCCTTGCTCCACAGATCTGTAGGATGGTGGCAGCAACGGAGCCAACAACATTTCAAAAAGTTATGCAAAAAGCTGGTACACTAATAGATGAAGCCATTAGGAATGGATCACTTAAGAAGAAAACTAAGAAGAGAGGTAACAGTGGAGAGCCTAGTAGGGATAGGAACGTGAAGGATGATAGCAAGAGGTCTAGGACTGGGAATGCTTATGCTACAACTGCTAATCCAGTGAGGAGAGAGTACACGGGTACGTCACCTAAGTGTAGAGACTGTAACCTGCACCACTTACTTGAGTCGCCTTGTCGAGCTTGTTTTAGTTGTAACTGCCTTGGGCATCTTGCTAAGGACTGTAGAGTGGTACCTAGGATGGTGAACCTAGTGAATGCTAGAAACCCAACTGCTGCTTGTGGAGCATGTTTTGAATGTGGTGATACCGATCATTTCAAGGCAGCATGTCCTAGGTTGAACCAAGCACAAAGACCTGGGGGAGGTCGTCCGAACCAAGTTGTGGCTATTGATGAGGGTCAAGGTCGTGGGAACAATGGCAATCAGGCACATAAAGGAGTGTTTATGTTGGGAGCAGAGGAGGCTCGCCAAGACCCGAACATCGTGACGAGTACGTTCACTCTAAACAATCATTATGCTACAACACTATTTGACTCTGGTGCCGACTATAGCTTTGTTTCCACTACTTTCACACCTCTGTTAGGAATAGAGACCAGTAACTTAGGATTTAGTTATGAGATTTAGATAGCTAGCGGGCAGCTAGTGGAGATCGATAAGGTTATTAGAGGTTGTGAACTAGAAATAGAAGTGCATACCTTTAACATTGATCTAATACCGTTTGGAAGCGGGAGTTTTGATGTGCTCGTAGGAATGGACTAGTTGTCCAAACATAAGGCTGAGATTATTTGCCATGAGAAGGTAGTTAGGATCCCACTACGTAATGGCAAGACACTTATAGTCATAGGTGAAAGACCAGAAGAGAAGGTGAGGCATCTTAGTAGTGCAAAAACCAAGGAACAAAAGAAGGAGGATATTGTCGTAGTTAGAAACTTTCCTGAGGTATTTCTGGATGATTTGTCAGGATTACCACCTTATCGAGAAATCGAGTTTCGTATCAATCTAATCCCTGGAGCAATACTGGTCGCAAAATCTCCCTATCGATTGGCACCTTCTGAAATGAAGGAGTTATCGGGTCAACTCAAAGAACTCTAGAACAAGGGTTTCATTCGACCAACTACAAGGATCATAGTATTTCTCTAAGATAGATCTTTGGTCCTGATACCATCAGCTGAGAGTGCATGAGGACGACATTCTAAAGACCACATTTAGAACTCGATATGGGCATTTTGAGTTCACGGTGATGCCATTTGGTCTGACAAACACACCAGCGGTATTCATGGAATTAATGAACCGAGTGTGTAGACCTTATCTAGACAAGTTTGTGATAGTGTTCATAGATGATATCTTGTTCTACTCTAAGACCCAGGAGGAGCATGAAAGGCATTTAGGGTTAGTTTTGGAACTACTCAAGAAGGAGAAACTATATGATAAGTTTTCTAAGTGTGAATTTTGGTTGCAAGAAGTACAGTTTCTGGGGCATGTGATTAATGATGATGGGATTCATGTAGACCATATTAAGATTGAAGCTGTTAAGAATTAGGAAGCCCCTAGAACTTCGTCCAAAGTTCGTTTATTCTTAGGCTTGGCTGGGTATTATCGTTGATTCATTGAGAACTTTTCTAAGATAGCTAAGTCGCTTACCATCTTGAATCAGAAAAGCAAGACCTTTGTTTGAGGTGAGGAACAGGAAAAGGCATTTTAAACCTTGAAGGATAAGTTATGTAATGCACCTGTTCTAGCTCTTCCCGATGGACCAGAAGATTTTGTGGTGTACTGTGATGCATCAGGCTTAGGGTTAGGTTGTGTGTTGATGCAAAGAGGTAAGGTGATAGCATATGCATCTAGGCAGTTGAAAATCCATGAAAAAAACTACACCACCCATGATTTGGAATTAGGCGCGGTTATGTTTACTCTCAAGATATGGAGACACTACTTGTATGGGACAAAGAGAGTTATCTATACCGACCATAAGAGTCTTCAACACATATTTAACCAAAAGGAATTAAACATGCGCCAGCGTCGCTGGATAGAGCTTTTCGGCGACTATGACTGTGATTCTCTACCATCCTGGTAAGGCGAATGTAGTAGCTGATGCACTGAGTAGGAAGAAGAGGATCAAACCTAGGAGGATAGAGCTGATGACCCATGAACCCTTCAGCACGAGTACACAAGGATAAGATACCAAGCGGTTTAAGAAGGAGCAGCCTGATGAGTTTGCAGGATTGTAGAGAGGACTAGATGAACTGATAGAACGTAGGAGTGATGGAGCATTGTATTACCTGGATCGAATATGGGTCCCTATGAAGGGTGATGCGAGAACCCTGATAATGGATAATTCCCATAAGTCGAAGTACTCTATACACCCAGGAGCTGACAAGATGTACTATGATCTTAGGGATAAGTACTAGTGGCCAGGAATGAAAAAGATAAGCTGTGAATGTTAAAATGTTTAACATGTTTGAAGGTGAAGAATTTGTAACATGCAAGGTCATCTGGCTTTACTCAGCAACCCTGAGATCCCTGAAGGAAATGGGAGAGAATAGCAATGGACTTGTTACGAAACTAACCGAAGACTATAATGGGCTGACATAATTTGGGTCCATCTTGGACCGGTTGACTAAGTCTGCTCATTTCCTGCCTATGCGTGAGGACTATAAGATGGATAGGTTAGCTAGACTCTATCTGAATGAGATCGTTGCTAGGCACGGTGTGCCGATCTCAATCATATCTGATCATGATAGTCATTTCACATCGAGGTTTTGGCAAACAATGCAAGAGGCATTAGGAACTAAGTTAGACATGAGTACGGCTGTAACAACCCCCATTTTTAGATTACGCAACGGAAATTACAATGGGTGTTATAAATAGCACAATACACCAAGATAATAGAAAACGACCCAAATGAGACGTTTTACAAACATGTGTTCCATTATTTATTCAGAGAAAATGCGTTTAGGTCCCCACAAGAATCGTAACCACTACCATTACCTCATTAGAAAGACAATTGTTTCAAATTAAAGACATTGTTTTAAAACACATTAAGACATTGTTTTTGAAAGCCAAGGAACACACAAGTAGTCTTTCACCAAATCATCACACGCACGACACCTCCACGTCATCGTTGCCTTCATCCTTGGTTACCTGGGATAAAACATGTTTAAAACGTCAACAAAATTGTTGAGTGAAATTCATAGAGTTTAAAATAATCAATAAGTAATAATCTTTGAACACATAATTAGTTCTCGGGAAAACATTGCAACGAGTACAATGTATAACATCTCTTTTCTTTCACACAATAAGCTCATGACACCGAACGTTAACAATACATATATCCTTTCATATGTCAATTTTACCCAGAACAAGGTATTATTGTCATATGCCTACTACTTCTAAATCCAAAACGTCCGTTTGACAAGGTGTTTACAAAGATTCAGACCCCGAACAGGGTTGTCAAACCCAATAGATATATTTAATGCATTAGCATTCTCCTCACAAGGTAATTAACGGTTCATGAAATAAGAGACTTTGACAATAGCTACTTATGCGAAAACATTCTCATAATCGGGTCCAGCATACCATAAAATCATATGTGTTCGATTTATAAAATAAACATGTATCCCCCTCGCGGGTTTATAAAACAATCAGAAGATTTAAAAGCGAGGCTATGAACTCACTTTAATCAAAGATTCCAATTCAATCAAATCAACAAGTGCAAATAACTTCACGTCTCAACCACGACCTATATAATACATATATAGCGGTACGTGACTAAAAGTAAAATAATTCATATAATGCATACTTGTATATATATTTATATAACTACGACGTATATACAATCATATACTACAATCTCCAAGTACGACGCAAAACATTTTACTTTGACGCAGCCACAAATGTACAACAATTACAGTTACATTACGCTTCGTTTACCATAAAGTTTTTATTTTTAGAAAGTTGTCGAAAGTAAGGATAATATAATCCGAACTCATATTTCGTTATTACTTAACTAACATTACGAACCCTTTGCTCATTATAAACCATATTCAAAAGTATACGCGAGTTTGACTTTCAAAAGTCAAACTTCGTAGTTGACTTTTACACTAAAAATTTCCAAACATCATTTAGATGTAAAATCTTCGTTATTAAGAGTTACGCGACGAGCCACCTAGCAAAACGTAGCTAAAGGCGAACTCTATCACTTTTCATTTTCAAAAATTTCTCGACTCGCTATGAGGCGGTCAAACTTTCTGGTCAAACTTAATCAATGTAAAACCCTTTAAGATGACATTTTCGACTTAAACCCACTATCAAAATATGTTTAACTAGTCTATTTATTTATACTAAAACCATCAAACTTCAATTAATAATCAAACATACTTTTAATAATTTTCCGCACTTGAATCCTATAGCACATAATATATAACACGCAATATCATCAAATTAACAACTTTGACAATGTAAATAGAACACTTACAACACTCTCGACACAATAAAAATCAACACAGAAACTCGGTTTGGGTTCCCCCTTATGGTTCGTGGTTCGAACACAACCCAACAACCAAAACCAAAGCTTTTTCAACAAAACCCACTTGCTAATAACACTAATCTAACCTCAATAAACACCCTTATCAGATCAAAACTTTAAGAACTTGACCAAATCTCAAATGACCAAAATACTTATTGCATGTGTAATATTTTTAGTGGGATATGTAGGATTTGATGAGAGGATTAAGAAAATATAATTAGATCGTATTGCATGTCGGAAAATTGACGACGGTGGTGGTGTGATGGTGGTGGTGGTCGGACGTGAATAAGGAGAGGGAGGGAGGACACAATTTTTTCTAAAAATGAAATGTGTGTGTATGAGTTGGTATTTATAGAATAGTAGTTTGTATCTTTAACACATTTAGTCCCTCCATCCTTCATAGTCCTTCAAAACTAGTACAAAGTTATTTTCTTTTGTTTTATAGTCGGCCCAAAAAGCTCGGGTCACACCACATTCATAAATATTTTTATTCCGTCCCACAAAATTTATTTTAAAATATTTAACGTGAACCTTTATTCTTGACACGCTTTTTACAAACACACGAGGAAAAGCCATAAAATACAAAAATAAAATAATCACGCTCTCGGAGCAAAAAAATAAATTTTTCTAACTTTCTCAGATGCTAAAAAATAGAAACTCAATCACAGCTTGTAATTTCCCAATAAATGGAAATTTTCACCAAACCTTTATAGCATAAACGACTAAAATCAACTATGTAGTTAAATAATTATCATAGCTCGGGATAAACGTTGACTTGAAACTCGGGTTGTTACATTCTCCCCTCCTTTAGGGAGCGTTGTCCTGGTGCTCAGCTTGACTTATCCGCTCTTCCTCGCTTCATCATTACTCGTAAAGAGACGAGGGTACTTATCTCTAAACTGATCTTCATGTTCCCAAGTAAACTCCTATCCTCTTCACGAATTCCAACGAACTTTAACGATAGGAATCCGACTTTCCTTAAGTCACTTAACCTCTCGGTCTACGATTTCTACCGGCTCTTCAATAAAGTGTAGCTTATCATCAAGTTGAATCTCGTCAAGTGGGATGATGAGTTTTCATCCGCTAGACACTTTTTGAGATTGGAAACATGAAACGTGCTATGAATCCCTTTCAATTCTTTGGGTAGTTCCAACGTATAAGCCACCGGACCTACTCTTGCTAAGATCTTGAACGGCCCAATGTAACATGGACTCAGTTTTCTTTGCTTTTGAAAACGAATAACGCACTTCCAAGGCGATACCTTAAGCAATACCATATCCCGACTTCAAATTCCAACGGCTTAGATCTTCTATCCGTGTAGCTTTTCTGGCGGCTATGAGAAGTCAACAAGCTGTTCTTAATTTGAACAATCTTTTCTGTCGTTTCGCGAATCAATTATGGACCGGTAAGTCGGCTATCTCCAACTTCACTCCAGCAGACAGGCGATCTACATTTCCGTCCATACAAAACCTCGAATGGCGCGGCCTTTATACTTGCGTGGTAACTATTATTGTAAGAGAACTCGACTAATGGCAGATGTCGATCCCAACTACTTCTAAAGTCGATCACACAGGCACGCAACATATCTTCAAACGTTTTTATAGTCCTCTCACTTTGACCATCCGTTTGAGGGTGGTAAGCGCTACTCATATCCAAGTTTGTCCCTAACGCCTTCTGAAGCGATCTCCAGAATCTAGACGTGAAATAGCTATCTCTATCCGAAATGATTGATATAGGAACACCATGCCTACACAAAACTTCCATTAGGTAGAGTTGCCTGAGCTTCTCCATACTATATGTCTTCTTCATTGGTAGGAAATGAGCTGATTTGGTCAGTCGGTCAGCAATGACCCAAATCGTATCGTACTCACTCGGCGTCCTCGAAAGCCCAGAAATTAAATCCTTAGTGATCCTTTCCCATTTCCACACGGGAATTTCAAGTTGTTGCAGTTTTCCAAACGGTCTTTGATGCTCGGCTTTAACTTTTGCACAAGTCAAACACTTGCTTACATAGGTGGCAATATCAGCCTTCATATTCGGCCACCAATATAACTTCTTCAGATCTTTATACATCTTGTCAGATCCTGGATGAATGGAGTACTTAGACTTATGCGACTCATGCATAATCAACTCCCTCAGCCCACCAAATCGCGGCAACCAAACACGCTTTCCAAAAAAACAAGTCCCATCAGGGCGAAACTTAAATATTTGCTTAATCAACTTTCCCAAATTTTCAGCCTTTACATTTTTCCTTTTTATCGCCTCCTTCTGAGCGTCAAGAATATTCTTAGGTAGATTGTTATGAACAGTCATCACCAAATCTCGAACACACAATGGCTTAATCATTTACTTTCGACTTAAGGTGTCAGCCACTACATTCGCTTTCCCCGGATGATAACGAAATTCACAATCATAATCGCTTAGAAGATCAATCCATCTTCGTTGTCTCATGTTGAGCTCTTTCTGATTGTAATGTACTGGAGACTTTTATAATTAGTGAAAACCACACACTTTGTCCTGTATAAATAATGTCACCATAACCTAAGAGCAAAAACAACGTCTTCCAACTCCAAATCATGAGTTGTGTAGTTCTCTTCGTAGACCTTCAATTATCAGGAAGCATATGCTATAACTTTTTCACGTTGCATCAACACGGCTCCAAAACCTCTGAGTGATGCATCACAATAAACCATGAAATCTTCTGTCCCTTCTGGCAACGCTAAGATAGGTGCACTACACAATTTATGCTTCAGTGTCTGAAAAGCTTCCTCTTCTTCTTTACCCCACTCATATTTCTTATCTTTCTAAGTCAACTTAGTGAGAGGTTTGGAAATCATAAAAAACCCTTTAATAAACCTTCGATAGTAACCAGCCAATCCAAGAAACTACCTCACCTCCATTGGTGTCGTTGGAACAGGCCAATTCTTTATTGCCTCAATCTTGGCAGGATCTACATGAACACCATTATTGTCAATTACATGACCGAGAAACTGTATTGAATCTAGCCAAAAGTTGAATTTAAAAACTTGACTTATAGTTGCTCCTTCTTAAGTAGCTCTAGGATAATCTTCAAATGCTCTCCATGTTCCTTCTTGTTCTTGGAATATATCAAAATATCATCGATGAACACAATCACGAACTTATCAAGATATGGCTTGCATACTCGATTCATTAAGTCCATAAACACAGCAGGCGCATTTATTAGTCCAAACGGCATCACTTGAAACTCGAAGTGACCATACCGAGTTTGAAACGCAGTAATTGGAATGTCTTCCTCTTTGATGTGAAGCTGATGGTAACCTGATCATAAATTAATTTTCGAGTACACGCTCGAACCTATCATCAATTCTCGGAAGAGGATAACAATTCTTGATCGTCAGCTTGTTCAGTTCGCGGTAATCTATGCACATCTGAAAGGATCCATCCTTTTTCTTTACAAACAACACCGGAGCTTCCCACGGTGATGAACTCGGGCAAATAAATCCTTTCTCTAACAGTTCCTGCAGTTGTACCGACAGTT
>BQNB010125402.1:0-19772 GCA_026074375.1 Tanacetum coccineum | reverse complement strand
TAGTTTTAAAATCAAATTTTAAGTATTTTCTATTTTCTGTCAAATTTTCTTTAAGCTAATTTGAGCTTAAGTGCTCAAGCTGCATAAGCAGCTTAAGCACTCCATTGTGTGCTCTTTGTTGATGTATCTAGCCACTTTAAACCAAGCCTTGTTGCTGTTCTTTTCTTTTGACCAAGCATAAGTCAAAGAGTTTGTATGTATTTTTTTGAGAATAGCCATTTTTAAGCCATTTGTTCAGCAGTTTTAATTAAACCTTAGGCTCCCAAGTTTTGAATATAAGCTCAATACCCTCCCTTTGTTATCTGTTTGAAGTTGATTTTGGGAAATAAGCCCTTGTGAGCTTATTGCATAAGCCCAAATAAGCCCCTTGGCCACTGCATGTTCTCCCCTGGTGCTGAGCACCCATATTCAGCCCCTTCTTTTAGCTTATTGTATAATTAAGCCATGGGCTTTTATGGCTGTTTATTATAGACCCTAGGTTGCTCTTTAATCCCCCAAAATTTGGTAGCTTAATTCTCTTTCTAGCTTAGCTAAATAATAGCTTAAAAGTAGTCTTTTTCTGTCTTTTATATAAAACTGTTTAGATATAGCTTATTGTGTTCCAGCTTATTTTAGGGCTTATTTAGATAACCTTAGCTTATCATTAGGACTCCCTTCTCCTATTTATCTGTTCCCCATAAAGTGTAGCTTATTTTATTAGCTTAAATCCCAAAAAGAAAAGAAAATAAGCCCATAAGCTTATTTAGTTGCTGTCAGCCCATAAGCTAACATTTCTGGCTTATTCTTTGAGATTCAGCTTATGTGCTTATTAGGAAAATTGTTCCCCTTAAGCCCCTTAATAAGTTTGCTTTTATAAGTTTTCAAAAATAAGCTGTTGGGACCCACTTTGTAATCGGGGTCATTAATTCTGGTTCCAATCCAGGGACCAATTGTGTAATTTCCTCTTTTATAAGTTAACACTGTTAGTAGCTTAGGTTTAAAGTTAATTGCCTCGTTAGTCCCTAAGCCTTTACCCTGTTAGTCCCCAGCAGTTAACAGCAGTTAGTTTTAATTTATTAATTAATTAAATTAGGTTTAAATTTAATAAGTTAAATTACTTTTTATAAAATCAGTAACTTTTGGGCATTTTTATATTTTTAGAATTGTTAGAATTTTCTTTATTTAGTTTTATTTTTTCAGAATTTTTATAACTTTTATTTTTTGTCTTTTTCTATTTTCTTAGTTTTAATTAGTTATAAATCTTTAAAAATTCATAAAAAATCAGAAAATTAATAAAAAAATATTTTTCTTTTTTATAAAATTTTCTTTTGTCATTTAGTGTCTAGGAAAAATATAAAATTTAGTATAGGCTTTATTTTTTATAAAATTCAGTCTTAGACCCGTTTGTCGGAGTTGCTCGTTAGTGTTTTTACCGTTGTCTTTTTCGGTTTAGTCATTACAACGACCTCCGTTTTAGTTCTAGTTTGTCTTTATTTTCAAATTAAAGTTTAATTAGAATTTAATTTTGATTTTTAATTTAATTTAGCATTTATTTTTCTTAATTTTTAATATTTAGGTTTCCCGATACCTTATTCTGTTCCCCGTATTTAATTTAGATTTAATTTTAGGATTTCCTTATAACTAATTTTGTTTCCCGTAGTTTTTAAGATCCCTATTTCCTATATTTGTTTCCCGTAGATTAAATTAGATTTTATTTAATTAATTTTAGTTGTAATTATATCAGTGTTCATATCATATATTCTCCATCAGTCAATTTCTCTTCAAACCAGGATAATTTTCAATTGCAGCCTCGTTGGGACATACGACCCGGGAATATCTCTTCCGGAATCTTTTTATCATTGATTCTCATATATTTTATCCTTTTGTAGATTTTGACCTTTTTGCCTTGGTCAAGGGCATTTGGTTGAGATCTGCATTTGTGTTATTATATATATATACTATCACACGAATCAATTTTTGGCGCCGCTGCCGGGGAGGCATTTGCTACGATTTTTATCCGACTTTGATCTGAACTTGTCTTATTATTAATATATCATATTAAAAAAAAAAAAAAAAAAAAAAAAAAAAAAAAAAAAAAAAAACACAAAAATATTTTTATTTTATTTTTATTAATACATATCATATAAAAATAAAAAAAAAAAAAAAAAAAAAAAAAAAAACCAAAAAAAAAATCAAAAATATAAAAAAATTGTCCATAAAAATTAAAATTCACTAATTGGTAAAATACCAAAATATAATATTCTCCACTGAGGTATTATCATAATAAGTTCCGGTGAACTACTGAGTTCCCAATCGAACCAAAGATTTAAAACTTGCCTTCTGTGTCACTTACGATATACGGCTCACCTCATTCTGATTGACAAACTATAAAGTGGGTATAAGGAGGGTTGTTCCTAGGAACTACGACCCGAAAGGAGAAATAAGCTTCGCGCTATTCCTACTCCTCCGCTCACCTGTGCGTTTTTCATTCTGAGAGCTACCGTGAAGTAAGATCGATTATTTGGCTTAAGTTGTCTATCTCTTGTCCGTTTAAAATAGATTGTGAATATATTTTAAATCCAAAAATCAAAAAAAAAAAAAAAAAAAAATTTTAGTGTAACTTCTTTTTTATTTCCATTTTGTGCATGCGCACTCGATCTCAGTCCCGTGAGCAGCGTCCTCCTCCACCAGAAGAACCGCCAGTTGTTATCGAACCTCTTCGTATAGAATACCCATTTCAGGAAGATCCTACCGTAGAGACCACTCCGGAACTATGGCTCCAATTGCTCCAAGCACCAGAGGGCACGAGGACGCGCGATTCTTATTCCTGAAATTGTGGCAAAAATTTCGATTGAGGCATGGTTAATCAATCTTGTCCAGAACAAACAGTTCTTTTCGGTCATGATAAAGAAGACACGCATGCTATATCCGTCTTCAACAAGTATCACCTCCACAATGAGGGTCCCCAACTGTTCCAATTGCTACGATTATGCTTATGCTTTTTTCCATTCTCTATCGAGGGATCAGCCCGAATATGGCTAGAAAAAGAACCCCCTCTGATATATTTCAAACTGGGACGATCTTGTATCCCATATTCATCAACCAGTTATTTCACCTCCTTCTAAGACCGACGATATCTTCGCAATGAGATCATCCAGATTTCAGCGAGGTTCGATGAATCGTGTTATGAGGCTTGGGTTCGTTTCAATGATCTACTTTTGGGGGACATGTCCACAACATGGATTCTCAGATTTGCATCAACTTGATACTTTCTATAATGCCATTGTACATTAATGATCTAGATTATTGAACTCGCTAGCAGAGGTGGAAACTTTTTGGACTAAAATGCCTCTGCGAATGTTTTAAAATTAATCGAGAGCCAAGTCCATGGTTCGTACAAACACGAGTAAGGCAGTTGTTGCCAAGGTAAGTACGAACTCTTTCCACCAAAGCTTGTTTCAACTGATGTTGCTGAATAATAAAGGATATTGTACGAGCATTGCTCTTAGACAAGAGAACAAGTCTGCTTTGTTCCAGCTCCCTTGCACCTGTCAAGCAGTTGAGCTAAGTGTGTTACTTGCGGTGGTGCCCATTCTCACCAAAACTGTCCAGCCACCCATGGCGACGTTTATCGGGACAACATTTCTGAGTATGTGTCACAAGCCGCTGCAGCTAATTACAACCAAGTAAGCTCCAATTTTCGACCTCAAATGGTTTCAAATCATATTAGACCTCCAGGTTTTCCACCCCGTTTCAGACTCTCAAGCTATAATGCTAACAACTTCAATCGGGTGGAATAACTTTTAACCAAAAACCGGGGAGCAGCAATTTCAACCATAAAGGGTGGAAATTTTAACCAGTCCAATTTCAGTCGAATCAAACTTCATAGACCCAGGTTAATCAAGTCTCCAGCTTATCATGCCCCCGTTCCTCAGACACTCAGCTGTCACAAGAACGATTTTGACAAAATACGTCAAGGCTAAGATGCTATCATGGAGAAAATGCAAATTTAACCTCCAAAACCAGGGTCAAAGCATGCAAGTCGAAACAAACAAATTGAATAAATCAAATGGCAAATTCTGACTGATATGTTGGCCTATAGTTTGTAACTGCCAATACAGCTATCTATTCAGGGTCAGGGACACTTCCCTGGTAAACACAATTACTAAACCTAGAAGATGATTAAAGGGGATCACTTCCCGATAGCGGGGTGTTGATTGCATATCGAGGACTCCAAGTCCTACTTTCAGTAGTGAAGCAATACCCGAGGTGAATAAAATAAAAAAAAAGGGGGTGGGGTGGGGGGTGGGGGGGGGGGGGGGGGGACCAGTGCACCCTTCTTTTTCACAAAGTACCGCACCCGTCCAAACTCCGGTAGGTCCTGTACCTAATGACAAACTCCAGTTTTGAGCCATCATTGTTGCTCCTGTTGTTACTACCGTACAAAAACATAAAACTTCAGTTTCTCTTCCATATCCTTCGAGGCTTGAGATAATGAAAAGAGCCGTAATCAGCTAAATGAACAAATCGGACAAATTCTACGAAATCTTCAAAGAGGATGAGTTTCGAGTAGCTTTCGGATGCTATGTTTTGATGCCCAAAATCGCCTCGACTCTAATGAACCTTACTTGGAAATAAAGAGAAACTTGACTGAAGTGGCTCGAACCTCCCAATGAACCCTGTCTAGCTCGAACTTAGATGAAATGACATTGTTCGGCGGTCATCTTGAACAAGTTGGCACAGAAAACTTGGAGACCCGGCAAGAGTTCCTGATTCCTTGTGAATTCTCCAGGGATGGAGGAATGCTTAAGCATTGGATCCGATCTCGGTGTAGCATTAATCTAATGCCATTTTCAGTATGGAAAAGCTTTCACTTCACTGTCTTACTGCCAACTTGATGAAACTCGAACTTGCGGACTCGATAATTTCTAAACAATGGGAATTGCAAAGACATCTTCCGGTTTATTTTAAAGTTGGTGTATTCACTTCAGCCGAACTTTGTGGTTGTAGATTTTGATCAGACCCCCGTTAGTCCCTTTAATTCTCGGGAGATGCTTCTTAAAAAACCAGTCAGTGCTTTTGATTGATGTGCAACAAGGAGTGAATTAACTCTTAGAATAGGTAGTGTAGCCATCACTTACATTGGGATCAGACTTCGAGATACTCGGCCAATTACAAACTTAATCATGTGGCAAACATGCTTGACGTCATTGATATGGGCTTGTGAGGGAATACTCATCAAAGAAGTTCTTGGTCTTTACTGATATAATCGCAAGTGGAAATTCCACTCCGTATGATGATCCAATTGTTTGCTTACTTCTTCTACCTACCCTAATCCATTTGGGGGATAGTGATTCCTGCTTCTCGAAGAGAAGTCTGACTCTTTCCTTGGTATAGCAGTGATCGGATTGTAAGTTAAATCCATTCTACTATGATCCTGAGGGGGACATTCTTATTCTAGAAGCCATCTTGAATAGTGAACCACAACCCCCACTCCCAAAATCATAACATATATGCCTGGAGGTAGGAAAGCTGCTCGAGCTCTTGTGAAGCTAAATCATTTGAACCTTCCGTTCATGACCTCCCGAGGTTGAACTCAATGGAACTGCACTCCCTATCGAGTATGCATTTTGGGGCGCAGACAACAAGTTGCCCGTTTTATTGCTAAGCGTTGGATGTTGAGGGAAAAATCCCGCTCTCGTAAGGTGCTAAAGTCCCACAAGCGAGCTCTCGCTGGAAACTTTCTTGACATTCAGGGTATCAACCCGGAATTTTGTACCTCAAGATTCTTATGGAAGAAGACTATGCACCAGCAAGTCAACATCAAAGAGAGTAAATCCGAAAAATCCACGATTTATTAAAAAGGAGGTTGAAAACTTCTCGAATCTGGATTGATTTACCATATCTCCGACAGTCTGGGGTTAGCCCGGTACATGTGTTTTTCTACCAAAAAAGGGGGGAATAACTGTGTTAATGAAACGAAGGAAAAAAATGAGTTGATTCCAACTCGTTTGGTGGGCTAAAGGATGGCGGGTATGCATTGACTATCGTAAGTTAAATGAAGCCACCCCCAAAGACCACTTCCCTCTACCATTCATGGACCAAATGCTTGAGAGATTAGCGGGGAATGAATCTATGTATTCCCTCGATGGTTTCTCCGGTTAATTTCAAATCCCATTGACCCCGTGGTCAAGTAAATGACTACTTTTATTGCCATACGGAAATGTTTGCATACCGTCGCATGCCTTCGGGCTTATGCAATGCTTCCAAGGCAGTTCCAACGGATGTATGTTTTAGCAATCTTTCATTGACATGGTTGAGAGAACGAATGGAAGTCTTTATGGACGACTTCTCGGTCTTTGGGAATTCTTTCCAAAACTGCCTCTCCCGTTTAGACCACATGCTTCAAAGGTGTGAAGACACCAACTTAAGTCTTAACTGGGAGAAGAGCCATTTTATGGTCAAAGAGGGCATTCGGCATTGTACTTCAGCCACTAAGATTTTCTTAAAAAGGATTGAGGTGACAAAGCCAAAATCGATGTCATTGCAAAAATTACTTCATCCCACAACCGTCAAAAGGACAATTAGGAGTTGTCTACGGTCATGCCGGGTTTTTACGGCGGTCATATGGGGATTTCTCAAAAGAATTCCGACCAATGACCCTATCTCCTTGAAGATGAATACTTCCCATTTCATCTTTTCCCGATGACTGCAATTCGAGCTTTCCAACATTGGAAAAAATAGACTTACGGAAGTGCTCCAATCTGATTGCTCCATAACTGGGACATTACATTGAGCTTTTGTGCGACTGCAATGCGATTTCGCCATAGTGCAGTTTTTGGTCGTTTGGCAACGTCATGAGAAAGATTTTCGGCCTATCAAACATGCTTGTAAAGACCTTGATCGAAGCACAAACGAACTACACTACGACTGAAAAAGAACTACTTGCCATAGTGTATGCTTTCGAAAAATTCAGGTCTTACCTCATCATGAACAAAAGCATAGTGCATACGGACCATTCCGCCCTTAAGTATCTCTTTGCAAAAAAGGATGCCAAGGCGACGGAGATTGCTACAGATGGGTTCTCCTCCTCCAAGAATTTGACTTCAAAGTTTTGATACTAAAGGATGCCCGAGAACCTCGCAGCCGCATCATCTGGTCCAGATTGAAAAACCCGTATGAAAACGTAATGATCTAAAGAGATAAATGAAGTTTTCCTCTTGGAGGCCGTTTTAATTATGGTGACCTTTCGTGGAGATTCTAGAACCCCGTGGTTTGCCGACTTTGCAAATTACCACGCGGGTAGATTCATTGTGAAGGGCTGTAGATCACAAAGAAGAATAAGTTCTTTCAAGATGTTAAACACTATTTCTGGGCGGGACCCCTTCTCTTATTCAAAAATATGTGCGGATCAAGTGATCAGGAGATGTTTATCCTGTGCACGGCAAGGAAGCTCTCGACTTTCTCGAAGCTGCCACAATGGCACCAACGGGGGAAATTAATGGTGCAACCTCACACCAAAGATCTTTGACTTCGGTTTCTTCTGGCCCACCATCACATAAAGATGTCCACGAGTTTGTCAAAAGAACTGTGACTCGTGCCAAACGTCAAGGAAAAACTTCACAACGTGATGAGATGCCTCAAAACTCCATCCAAGTTTGTGAAATCTTTGACATGTGGGGCATCGACTTTATGGGCCCGTTCCCGTCTTCACGAGGGAACAAGTATATTCTCGTGGCAGTTGACTATTTGTCAAAATGGGTTGAAGCAAAAGCGCTCCCCACCAATGATGCCCGAGTAGTTTGCAAATTTCTGAAATCTCTCTTCGCCAGATTTGGTGCTCCCCAGGGCAATCATATGTTGATCGCGGAACCCATTTTGTAATGACAGTTTACAAGGTCTTGCCAGAAATATGGAGTTACTCACCGTTCTCTCCATCCCGCTTATCATCCACAAACAAGTGGGCAAGTGGAAATAGTATCAAATCGTGGCTTGAAAAGGAATCCTTGAAAGAACCATAGGTGGAAACCGTTGCCTACTGGTCGGACTAAACTAGATGATGACACTATGGGGCTTTACGCACAGCTTTCAAAACATCCATCGGGTGTACTGCTTACATGCTTGTGTATGGAAAGGCAATGCCATCTTCCCGATCGAGCTTGAGCACAATGCCTATGGGCCTTAAAGCAAGCAAAACTTCGATCTATAATTACGGGTGATACCGGAAAGTTCAAGTACTTGAAACTTAATGAACTAGTGTCCCCTGATCATGCCTATGAGAAAATCTTTAATCTATAAGGCAAACAAAGAGGCTCCATGACTTAGATCAAAAACCATGTTTTCAAATCGGTGATCGAGTCCTCCTCTTAATTCCAGATTAAAGATTTTCTCGGGCAAACTAAAGTCCGTTGGAATGGCCTTTCCACCATCACTAAAGTATTTACATACGGCCACATGTTGAGCTTTCTCAAAAAGCCAACGGGCCGAATTTCAAAGTGACTATGGTCATAGCTGTCAAGCACTACTTTGGATCGGGACGTACCACACTTTGAGTAGTTCCAGATCTCCAAACTTTCACCCAAGGAATCAATAAATCCTTGTGATGGGTCATACATCGTGACCATAAACAAGCGGCTTCGTGGGAGAATCCCATATGCTTATCGTAGTTGTAAATAAATGTTGTTGTTGTGTAAAGATAGCTTGTCTGTCTCCACTGTACCCGTGTTTTCCATTTGTTTGTTGTTATTGTAGGTTTGCCCGGTATTTTTGTGAAGGACTATAGTTTTGTTCAGTCATAAGAGCTTCAAATCACTCAGCTTCAATGGGAATCCGATATCATAATTTATCGAATAACGTTTTATCTTTTGGCATACTCTTTTAAACGGCTTAGGATTAATGTAGTACCTCAAACATCGAGGACGATGCTTTAGTTCTAGTTTGGGGACGGTATCTTCGATTTTGATTGTTTTCCTGCAGCAGTGTTACATGTAAACACGTTTCTTACACAAATAATACCAAAAAAAATGAAAAAATTAAAACAATTTTCAAAAACCTATAATAAGTGTTTTGCTCACAGTTTTGCTTTTCTTTTGGGTTGAATTAGAAACAATTTTGACTGATCGGGCGTGTTGAGCCATAGCTAGTTCCTTTAGGCCTAGCTTTACAAATTCTATTGCTTGAATTTTAATAATGTGAAAGAACGAGAAATGATAGAGTTAAATATATAGTTTATGTGCTAAGCAGATTCTTCTAAAAACTTTATTACAAGTAGTTGTGGTTTCTTCTCCCGTGATGAATTTCTAATCAGTCCTACTAACTCCATTACGTGCTTAGTTTAATTCAACTAAGTTCAATCGAATTGTTTCAGAAAATGCTTCCAAATTGTAACTTGAGTTTTCAAAGCGAGTTATTTGTAGTGATTTAAGATAAATGCCAAAAGAAAGCATGTGAATGAAATTGTGAATTGCAAAAATAGCCATGAATATTGAATTTTGCCAATGAAGCATGCAGTTGATTTATGGAGCCAAGTAAAAAGATTCCATTTTGTGATAGGTGATATCCCACTCGCTCAGCTACGGGTGGGGGTTCAAACTAAGACGTTCTTTACTTGTAGGGATTTGGTTCTAATATTGTGTCGTGTAATCTCACTTGGAAGAAGGCTAGGTGAGGGTTCAAACTAAGACACCAATCCTTAGACATATTAGGATAAGGTGTTGATGTGATTTCACAATACGCTAGCAAAGGTGGTGGGTTTTTCAAACTAAGAAATAAAACATTTCGGTCGTTGGTTGTGATTATCTGCTCCGTTAACACGATGGTAGGGGTTCAAACATAAGCACACGAATTTCCTAGCTTCAAGAACTTATGGATTTATAATGTTGAATATATTGCAAAAAGTTCTAAAGTTTAAATCTCGTAAATCAAGTTACGATGTCTTAATAAGTTGTTGCTTTGAGTCATGATTCATTTTGAATTATGACTATGAAAATAAGTTGATCTATGGTTAAATTAAAATGAGCTCCTCCCCCCCACCCCACCGCCCTTACTCCTCGCACCCACCCCCTCTTTACACACCATTTCAATCGATATTTCCTTGTTTGGGAGTTGAAAATTCACAAGTCATAAGTATGAGGGCTTAACATATAAACTTATATCGACAATGATCTTGTTTAATTGCTTAGCTTGGAACTTTGTTGAAAAATCGAGGACGATGAAATTATCCGTCAGGACATCCGTAGATTCACTCTACGGGAGATTCTTATTCTATGATTCCCAGTTAATAAATAAAGAAAGCCAAACTGTTAAATAATGAGAAAATCCAAAAAATTATTAGTTGTGTTAGTGTAAATTCATGAAAATGGTTAAAACGGGGTCTTACATGTTTACTTCATAACATGTGTGAGAACACACATACCTTAGTTGGGGGATTTTGATAAGTGTTAATTTACACATATCTTTTTACCTCTAAAAACGAGCTTAAATGACCAAAAACAGACAAAAACTGCCAAATATATGTTTGTTTTGCATTTGTATTGTGCAGGAAGTGGATATCAACAAAAAGACAGAAAACCAAGCCAAAATGACAAAACTGAGCATGGAATGGAAAAGACTGTGCAAAATCAAGGCCAAAGTCCAAAAATGTCAAAGTCAGAGTCAATACTGAAGAATCAGCAGTCAAACCGGAGCCGGAACTGAAGAATACTATTGAATGCAATCTTAACCCATCTGATGGGCCGGGAAAGCCCAATAGTATATTTATGAAGACTGTGAAGACCAAATGGGCTCTCAATCAATTACAACAGCCCATTTGTGTGCAATTGACAAAGACTGTGAAGACTTTGAAGGCCCAATCCTAGCCCAGTTACAGCCAATCTCAGCCATTGTACACACAAAACCCACTTCATAACCTTATTGGGCTTGAAAAAGCCCAATACCCAAACCCAATGGGCCCAATACAAACCCAAACCCAATACAAGCCCAATAATCCTTTTTATAAAACAATAAGGACTAAAAAGGTCATTTTTAAAAGTGTTTTATAAAGAAAAATGGAAAAATAAAAGAAAGGGACTAAATCTGCCAAAACCATAAACCTTTACCCTTTTTAAAACCTAGGGGGCTGTTTTGCAAAATTCCAAACTTTCTTTTATTCTTTTGTTAATAAAACAGCAGGGACCATTTTTGCCATAACCTTAAACCTTTCTTAATTCTTTAGTTATAAACCACAAGGGCTAAAGCTGCCTCTTTTGAAAACTATCTTATAACTAAAACCCGGGCTAAATAGAATAGAAAGAGAGAAAGAGTTGAAGGACCAAAATTGCATCTTTTTCAACCTTTACGTTTAAACCTGCAACCATATTGTACTGTGACCCCGTACCCGCCAAAACCATTTCCAGCCATTTCCCATGGTTTCAGCTCCAAACCACTACCCCAAAGTACTTCCCAGCTCACCCCTACCCATTCCCACCTCCCCAATACCCCTACAAACCCTTTCCCTGGCAAATCACACAACCCGAGCACCCCTTTCAATGGTGAGATTGTAAGAAAAGCCAATGGAGGGCTAGGATTAATTGTGAAGCTTCCTACTCTCATAACAAACTCGTCCCAAAGCTTAGAGACTGCTATAAAAGGGAGAAGCCCAAGCCGAAGTAGAACACACCCTGTTTTTAGTTTTAAAGTTTTCAAATTAAGTCTTTCTTTTTGTATTATTGTACTCAGTTCTATTTTTAAAGTTTTATGTTGTAATTTCTTAGTTTTTAATAAAAAGTTAAGAGTTTTCTTGATATTACCACTGTCGAAATTAAAGTCTCATATCAGCTCTCTAATTCTGTTTATTCTATATAAGAGTGTGTTAAAATGTTCAAACATTACTAGTAATCACAATTGTTACCATTTCCTTAACTAAAAATCAGTAAAAAAGGCATTTTATATATTTAAGGGGGTGTTTGGTTTTGCCTCAAAATGGGTAAGTATGGGTTTGGTATGGTCAAACCACTCAGCACATTCTTGGTGAGTGTGTGGGCTTATTTAGGTCCCAGTTAATCTAAGTTTTTAAATAAAAAAATAAGTTTTTGAGATCCCTTGATATTCTGCCAAAAAGCTATTAAGCCACATTGTGTTAAAAAGCTTAAGCTGTTTAAGCAGCTTAGCACACCTTTGTGCTATTTTAGTTGTTCTTGCAATAAACAAGACCCCTATTGTTCTGTCATATAACCATAAGCCCATGTCACCATGTATGCATGTATGCACTTTTCTTGAAAAACAGCCAATTTTAAGCCCAAATATCAGCAGGTAAAAGTCCATCATATTAAACCACATTTTGGAAATAAGCTTATTTATGTCTCTTTTTAATCTGTTTGTGGTTTGTTATGGGTAAAAAGCTTTTGAGTGCTTATTGTGATAAGCTAAAAATGCCTTATGCCCACTGTTGACCTCCCCTGGTGCTGAGCACCAGGGTTAAGCCCACTTTTCTAGCTTATTTCAATAATAAGCAGCAAGTTTTTAGTGCTTTTTCATATAGCCTCTAGGTATCTTTTCTAAGTTTAGCAGCTTATTTTAACTAGTTAGCTTATTAGATTAGCTTAATCTTAGTCTAAAATAGCACTTTTTCTGTCTTTTATAAACTGTTTAAATTAGCTTATTTTAGTTCAGCTTATTTTAGGACTTATTCTAGTTTACCATAGCTTATTTAGGACTCCCCTCTCCCTATTAACTGTTTCCCATTAGTTGTAGCTTATTTTGCAGCTTAAATTCCCAAAAAGAAAGAAAAATAAGCTGTTAAGCTTATTAAGTCTGCTGTCCTAAAAAGCTTATTTTTCTGGCTTATTCATTGAGATCTAGACATAAGTGCTTTTATTAAAAATGCTCCCCTTAAGCCCCTTAATAAGTTTGCTTTTATAAGTTTTCAAAAATAAGCACTTTGGACCCACCTTGTAATCGGGGTCCAATTCAGGGACCATTTGTGCAATTTTGTTTTTCATAGTTAACATTGTTAGTCCCTGTGGTTAGTTTGCCTGTTGCCCCGTTTGTCCTTGTTCCCTTTTCACTGTTAGTCCCTAAAGTAAACTGCAGTTAGTTTTAGTTAATTAAATAATTAATTTAGGTTTAAATCTAATTAGTTTAATTACTTTTATTTAAATCAGTAAAATTTGGGCATTTTTATATTTTTAGAATTGTTAAATTTTTCTTTATTTAATTTGATTTTTTCAGAATTTTTATAACTTTTATTTTTTGTCTTTTTCTATTTTCTTAGTTTTAATTAGTTTTTAATCTTTAAAAATTCATAAAAAATCCAAAAATTAATAAAAAAATATTTTTCTTTTTTATAAAATTTTCTTTTGTCATTTAGTGTCTAGGAAAAATATAAAATTTAGTGTAAGCTTAATTTTTCTTAAATTTCAGTTTTAGACCCGTTTTTACCGGGTGCGTTTTACCGTTTCTTTTCGTTTAGCATTCAAACGACCTCCGTTTTAGTTCTAGTTTTCTTTATTTTTCAAGTTAAGTTAATTAGAATTTAATTTTGATTTTTAATTTAATTTAGCATTTAATTTCTTAATTTTTAGTATTTAGGGTTCCCGATACCTGATTTTGTTCCCCGTATTTTAGTATATATTTAATTTTAGGATTTCCCTATAACTAATTTTGTTTCCCGTAGTTTTTAAGATCCCCATTTCCTATATTTGTTTCCCGTAGAATAAATTAGATTTTATTTAATTAATTTTAGTTGTAATTATATCAGTGTTCATATCATATATTCTCCATCAGTCAATTTCTCATCAAACCAGGATAATTCTCAATTGCAGCCTCGTTGGGACATACGACCCGGGAATATCTCTTCCGGAATCTTTTTATCATTGATTCTCTCATATATTTTACCCTTTTGTAGATTTTGACCCTGTTTGCCTTGGTCAAGGGCATTTGGTTGAGATCTGCATTTGTGTTAATATATACGTATACTAATTCGCGAATCAGTGCCCTTTAACTAGGATTACCACAACTACTGAAGTTCCCCTTAGGAAACCAACTACCCTAGAAAATGAAACACCTAAGCCTGTTGTAACATTGGTTTACTCAAGGAAACCTATGAAATCTAAAACTAATGTTCCTGATAGCAAATCTAAGGTTCCCAAATCTGTATCTGCTAACAAAAAGGAACCCAGTCAATCTCGGGGATCCAAAGTTTTCAATGTTCCATCTTCCTCTCTTAATGAATGCATGTCGTCTAAATTTTTCTCTGGTATTTGGACTCCGGCTACTCCAAGCATATGACTGGAGATCGATCTCAACTCACCAATTTTGTCAATAAGTTTTTGGGTATAGTTAAATTAGGAAATGATCACGTGGCAAAGATATTGGGTTATGGTGATTATCATATTGGAAATGTTACGATATCAAGGGTTTACTATGTGGAAGGACTTGGACACAACTTATTCTCAGTTGGGCAATTTTGTAATTCAAACCTTGAAGTTGCTTTTCGTCAACACACCTGCTTCATTCATAATTTAGAAGGTGTTGATCTATTAACTAGATCTCGAGGCAACAATCTGTACACTCTGTCTCTTGGAGATATGATGGCATCCTCTCTCATATGTCTTTTCTCCAAGGCCTCAAAGACTAAGTCTTGACTATGGCACCGACATCTGTCTCATCTGAACTTTGGTGCAATCAACCATTTAGCTAGACACAGTCTTGTTTGTGGGGGCGGTCGTCTTCCCCAAGCATAAATTTGAATATGGGACCATTTAGTGTTTGCTTTGTACAATGGGTAAATGCAAGTAGAACCCCAACAAACCTAAATCTGAAGACACCAAACCAAGAGAAAAAAAACCCCCTCTTCTTTTACACATGGATCTTTGTGACCAGATGAGTGTGCAAGTAATTAATGGAATGAAGTTGACATCCTCGTCATTGTCGAGAATTACTCTCGATTTCACATGGGTTAAGTTCTTAAGGTCAAAGATTGAGCTCAAGATTTATAAACAAGTTTCTCAAGTGATCTAAATGTGTGGCTTAAAGTGATTTTTGTCCGAACGAATAAGACAGATATGGAACTGAATTATGTTAATCAAAACTTGCCTGTAGTGAAATATTATGTGAGGGTTGCATCTTCTCATGAAACAACTGCTGCTCGCTCTCCCACAGCAAAATGATTTCGTTGAAAGACGTAATCGTACGCTAATTGAAGCTGCTCGTACAATGTTGATTTACGCAAAAGCTCTGTTATTCCTATGGGCAGAAGCAGTTGCTACAGCATGTTATACCCAAAATCGTTCCATCATACGTCTTCGACACGGCAAAACACCATATGAGCTTTTACATGACAAACCTCCCAACTTATCATTCTTCTATGTATTTGGTGCACTTTGATATCTAACAAATGATAGTGAGAACTTAGGTAAATTACAACTGGAAAGCTGTATTGAGTTTTTCATTGGTTATGCACCACAAAGAAGCATTTTCGATATTTACAACTGACGTACCAGACGAATCATTGAAACAATTCATGCAGACTTTGATGAGCTGAATGTGATGGCTTCTGAACACAGCAGTTCAAGACCCGCACTTCATGAAATGACTCCTGCAACAATCAGTTCAGGACTCGTGCCAAACCCTCCTCCTTCAACACCGTTTGTACCACCTTCAAGAAGTGATTAGGATCTCTTGTTTCAACCGCTGTTTGATGAATTACTCACTCCTTCACCCAGTGTTGATTACCCGGCCACTGAAGTCGTTGCTTTAATTCATGAAGTAGTTGCTCTAGTTCCCGTTGTATCAACCGGTTCACCTTCTTCAACAAATGTTGACCAAGATGTACCATCACCAAGTAACTCTCAAACAACACCCGAAACTCAACCTCCCGTCATTCCTAACGATATTGAAGAAAGACAATTAATGATATTAATGTATGACACATATGGGTTATATGATCCGTACTTTGGTATCCAATTCCAGAAGTTCCTTCTGTTCAAATCTTCATCGTCGGATATTTTTATACAATTGGGAATCCTGATTCACCAAATTTCTTAAACACTATATTGCCCAAATGATAAACAAGTGTCCATAAGCTTTGCACTTACATGAGCAAGCTCATTTTCTGTTATACGATGCCTTTCTCACTGTTGATGACCCAAGACGTATAAGTTGCTTTGACTCAATCATGTTAGATCAAATCAATGCAAGAACAGCTTAATGAGTTTGAACGCCTTGGAGTATGGGAGCCCATACCTCGACCAGATAAAGTTATAGTTATTACTTTGAAGTGGATCTACAAAGTAAAGCTTGACGAACTGGGAGGTATACTAAAGAAAAAAGCTCGGTTAGTGGCTCATGGTTATTATCAAGAGAGGGAATAATTTGAAGAGTCTTTTGCTATGCGTTTGCATGATTAGAGGCTTTCAAGGATTTTTCTCGCGTTTGCGCTCAATGAGCCTTATAGGTTCGTCTAACAAATGATGTGAAGAATGCGTTTCCTGAATGGTAATCTCTGGGGAAGAGGTTTATGTTAGCCAACCGGATGGGTTTATGGATAAAGATAACCCCAATCACGTGTACAAGCTAAAGAAAGCTCTTTATGGGTTGAAACAAGCTCCACGCGCGTGGTATGACATGTTGTCTTCGTTCCTAATATCTCAAGACTTCTCCAAAGGCTCAGTGGATCCTACTCTGTTCATCCGTAGGGAAGGCAAGGAATTACTTCTGGTACAAATATATGTCGATGATATTATCTTTGCTGCATCTACACCTGAACTTTATGACCTATTTGCTAAAATCATGTGTTCAAAATTAAAATCTCATTTTTCTTAGGACTACAGATTTCTCAAAGTCCCAGAGGCATCTTTATTAACCAATCAAAATATGCCCTTAAATCTTTAAAGAAATACGGCTTTGACACGTGTGACCCAGTGGATACTCCCATGATGGAGAAGTCCAAACTGGATAAGGATAAAGAAGGGAAAGCTGTTGATCCGTCACATTATCGTGGCATGATTGGCACCCTCCTTTATCTTACAACCAGTAGGCCTGACCTATAATTTGCTATATGCATGTGTGTCTGGTATCAGGCTCGGCCTACCGAAAAGCACTTACATGCGGTCAAAAGGATCTTCCGGTATCTAAGAGGAACCGTAAATCAGGGACTATGGTATCTGAAGGATTCTTTGATTGCTCTAACAGCATTTATAGATGCGGATCATGCTGGTTGTCAAGATACAAGACGTAGCACATCTGGTAACATGCAGTTCTTGGGAGATAGACTTGTTAGCTGGTCATCAAAAAGGCAGAAAAGCGCTGCGATATTCAGTATGGAAACTGAATATATTGCTTTGTCCGGCTGTTGTGCTCAAGTCTTTTAGATGAGATCACAGCTTACCGACTATGGCTTTGGATTCAATAAAATTCCAATGTACTATGATAACAAAAGCGCTATTGCCTTATGCTGCAACAACGTTCAACATTCCAGATCAAAGCATATAGACATCAGATTTCACTTTATCAAGGAGCATGTTGAGAATGGTGTGATCAAACTTTACTTTGTCACATTGCAGTTGAACTAGCGGACATTCTTCCAAACCCCTATGCAGAGAAAGATTTGAATTTCTTATAACAAGCTGGGAATGCAGGTTTTAGGCGGGACGACTCTGAAACAAGTTGGCCAGATGAAGTTGATGAATTAGTGGTGGTACATATTCAAATTCCCTGTATCATTTGTATAATATTAAAAACAATAAAAACCATAAAGATAATTGTTTTTTTTCATAATGTTTATAAAAACAAAATTCAACAAATATAAAATTCATATATAAAACCAAAGAAAAAATTTTTAAAAATGAGATAATTTATAAAAAGAGGTACTAATGGCATGTCTTTTGATAAAGCGAATAAACATTTACGGTCTTAGAATGTACATTCAATAATGATCGTGGCTGTAAATGAAGTTCGAGCAGAAGTTCCAATTGTTTTTAAAACATGCCAAATAGCTTGCTATTATTTCAGATAGCAACCCGGTCTTCATCTTAAAGGCAAGTATTTCAAAAAAAAACTTGTCCTCGTAACGGGAATTTATTCTCGGGCATGGTCTACTTTATGACCATGCAAAGGCTTGTGTTTACTTTGCAACACAACCCGTGCTTTCTATATTCCATAAGTGTACGTGTCAGTGCGCTTATGTGTCAAAATAAGAGAAATCTTATTTTATTGATAAAAAGTTATCTTCATAATGAATCAGTGTTTTCAGTAATCACAAAAAAAAGATTTTCAAAGACAATTCAACCACTCAAATTATGACAACAGCTCTTTAAATAGAAAACGAGTCATCATTTGAGGGGGAGAATGTGTCATCAAATAATCTTTTAAAACGGTCTTTCAAAATAAGTCACGGAATAAACAGATAAAGGTTTGGATAATGAAGGATTATATTTTTTAGATGAGTTCATTTATATTAACTATAAGAGCTTTAGATGTCATGTGTTTAAAACTTTATGGACTTATTTTCACTTTGAGACTTAGTGAATTCAGGCTTTAAACTACAGACGATCAATATTGCCAACACCTCATAGTTTGTAAAAGACTTAGGAAGGCTTGGAAATACTTTCATAGTTTTAAAGACCTTGAAGTTGATTCTCACGGAATAGATCTAAGATATATTGATTCTTCAAACACGTTCTCGAGTATGTGTGCGTACAAGGTTTTGCTGATTCCGACGTGTCAAAACCAACAAGGGGGATGGAGTAGTGTATATTGGGGGAAACATTTTAAAACGGGTGGGGGGGGGTCCTTGGCCTTTTTTTTCTTTTTTTTTTTTTCGAGGTTAGCCACTTTTATCTTTGAGGTTAGCTTTCTTTGGATTTAGGCCTTTTTAACATACTTTCGGGTTGCACTATTTCAATCGCATGGTGGAAGATACATCTCGTCATTAGTCAGTATGCATCATTTGAGTCCCTAGAGGGAAGTGTTGGGAGTATAATTATTTAAAACGAGAGAAGAGTTCTGTCTGATTCAATTAATGTTTTACCTAACTGGTCAATCTCTAAGCTTATTCTTAAAATGAGCAGAAATATTTGTTTTAAAAGAGGGTACAAATTGGTATGATATTCATTTGATTGTCAGTTATACTGTAGGTAGAATGTCTTCTTCGAGACTTAGTTGACTTTGGAGTTATCATTTTCACTATTTTAGAGAGAATAATTGTGACATCCGGGACTTAGTTGACTTTGGTGTTTCAATTTATATCATCACTATATGGAGAAATATGGACATCCGGGACTTAATTGACTTTGGTGTTACTGTTTTGAATTAATTATGTACTTCAGATATTTGGGCTTTATGCATCAAGACTGCTTGATGCGGCTTGCAAGAAAGTTCTGAATCTACTTAAGAAAGGATTGTTGGTTTAGGGGGAAGCTAAGACAACATCAACATCGACATCACCAACCACACAAGCTCAAGTTACATATGTATTTGAATCTATTTCATACTCGAAGTTTGAAGCAAAGACTTTCGTAACTTGGAAAGAAAGTTGAACCAATGCTGAAGAGTGCTTGGACAGAGAAAGATCAGATTGACAACTTCTTGATAGAAAGAAGGTTAATGTGGAGCTTAGAAAAGTTCGTTGGTGTGAGATTATACAAAGGAGACCTACGGCTGCTACAAAGAACCATATGATTCTATCATATGATGTTCTCATCATTCAGGTCAAACCTCATACATAATAATCTTGTGCATATATAAATGTGTAGTGTAGACTTAAAAAGTAGGCATATATAGTGTTTGAGTATAAATTTTCAAGAATTTCTTAGTAA
>BQNB010125401.1:0-10079 GCA_026074375.1 Tanacetum coccineum | reverse complement strand
AACTTTAACTGATGTTCATTAAGAATGCCCATCATTAAAGTACTTATGTCCTTTACCTCTAATCTTTCTCTTCAGCAGTTGTAGGAGGTATTACTTTCTCAACACCTTCCACAACTGTTGTGTTTGGTGCAGTGTTTCCATTATCTATGACTTCCCATAATGCATAACTAATCATCTGGATGTATTGTTCGATCCTCATCCTCTATAAATCAAACTCACCCGGTTTGAGCATAGGAACCTTTGATGCAGCCACCATGTGTACAGAGTATTGATCCATATCTTCTAGCAAAGTTTCTCAAAGCATCAAGCTCTAATACCACTTGTTGTCCCAGTTGTAGGATACCTCTTGTTGGATCCCACTTCAATATATCGAATTCCTTAAGCTTGTTTAAGGTTTAGTTATATTAGGTAAATCTAACACAACTATAACAGAAACTTTGTTAAGTGTATTAAAGATTATGCGAAATCTAATCTTTAATATTAGAAGAATTCTTAATGAAACAATAAAACATAATGAATTCAACAAACAATAAAAGCTCTAATATTATTAAGCAAATAATACGAATACTCTCCTAGTATTAGGGTTACAAAACCTTAAAGCTATGAACTATACGACTTTGTATTGTGTTTGTGATATATTTTGGTACATCAGCCTCTATGCCCTAGGACCTCCTTTTATACACCAAGAAGTCCTAGTCAATTTATAATATATTCCTAAAACTTAGAATATTCTCTATGATCTATTCTATAAATATCAAATATTTATCATGTAAGTAATCTTGATCTCCAAACAATCTTTATCCTTTCTTCTGTCTTTATCCTTTCTCTGACAGTAGAAACTCTTTCAGCAGTCTTAATCTTTAAGCAGTTGTAACTTTTGTACTAGCAGCATTAACTTTTAACACCAGCAGTAGTAACTTATACACCAGCAGCATTAACTGTGTACAAGCAGTAGTAACTACTTAAAATATTTTCTTCAATCTTCACCAGCAGTACTAACTTTACACTAGCAATACTAATATATACTAACAGTAGTAACTATGAACTAGCAATACTAACTTTATACTAGCAGTACTAACTACTTAGCATATTTTTTATTAAAGTTAATGAACAGCACTAACTTTAGCTTAGCAGCAGTAACACAAACCTTAGCAGCAGTAACTCTAAGATCATCAAGAAGTCTTTTAATCCCAACATTAGCCTCGTTTTTAGTAAAGTGATGGTCATTATTTATTCCAGAGCCTTGTATAGGAAAATATAGTATACGGGAATTACTAAAGCTAATTGGGCCTAGGTTTCGGGTTAAAACCCATTTGTAGTCTTATATTTGGCCCACTAAGGCCCAACCAAAACCCATAGAGGGTTCGCCGCTTTTGCGTATAAATACCGCTCCCAAGCATGTTTGGGAGGGTGTTGCTTCTTGTCATTTCTCATTTTTTAAAGTGTGCCATTTTCTCTCTTCCACTTTCTCTCTCTAAAACTTTATATCTGTCTCTAAGTTATATTTATTTCGTGTGGTATGGATGTGGCTTGATATAGTCTAACATTTTTATGTTAAGCTATATATGATTTTTAAAAATTGAATGAAAATTTGGTCTAATTTTAGATCTTTAGGGTTTTTTTTGTTCTTAGTGTTGTAAAAACTAAACCGCCTGAAAGTCATGGGGATGATAGTCTTGGAAGTATAAAAGAAGATAAAGGGGGATTGACCGAGGCCTACAATGCTCTCGACACACCTACGATACCCTAAGCCCAAAGGCCCCCTCTTGGTGTTAATTTTGGTAAGATATCTCTTAGTTATATCAAACGTGTACGCATATTTACAACCATTGCAACCCATCATATGCTGATTCTCGTTGATACTAGGTTTACAAAAAATTGCATTCTATTGTTTCATATATATTGATTTCACAGCAACCACGTAATTTCCTGCAGGTTTCCAAAGGCCCCTCTGATCTACAGGTTTCCAACCACTTTCCTCCTCTAATTTACTGACTAGAGTTTTTGTGGGATCGGTTGTCCCTATTGATCGTGCAATATTTGGAACGACCAGGCTTCGATGGTGATCGAAGAGTATGAGGGTAGTGTTTTGATTGTCTTGTTGTGTGGTATTAAATTATGATTCAAGTTCTAAATTTATATTTTTCCGACTTAACCAAAAACAACACGTTAACGGGCAGTATACCTGGTCGATGGAAGTTTCGTGGTAAGTAGGGTGTCGAACACTTAGAGCGAAGCTAAATCTTTCAATTTATTAATACTTTGGTTTTTATAATCTAAGTTAGTCTAATCTATACTAAACCTATGCTAAACCTATGTTAATCCTAAATCTAATGGATAAGGGGGTTTTCAGTCTGAGGGACTGGCATGGGTTTGGTGGTGACTAAAACCAATTCAAGACACAAAAACACACGCAAGCAAATTAACAGAAGATAAAAGAGCGGTCTAGCCAAATATAAGAAAACTGTATTAACCATTATTAATCCAATCAGAATGCTGGTTTGTTTATTAGTGCAATGATTACTTATCTCGAAGCAGCATATCATTCTTAAGACTTAGGCGTTACTTCTTCCTAAGACCTAGACATGGAGAATCCTGTCACAATTAAACGCATCCGCATAAAGCATCTTATTTGCTGATTATAATCTATCTTAGGGATTAAGGCAATGGTGATCTTGTTAAACCTTAGCTCATAAAGACTTTACCTACTTACTACTTAACGGCTCTTTATATACTAGTAGTCCATTGTCCGAGTCTTTACCAATTGATTAGAATGTACTTGTTGATACCAAGGTCACCTTATGGCTTAACTGAGCTCACAATCAAAGGGCAAAGATAGGTCAATATTTGTGATCCTATGATTCTAGATATATAAATTGCAATATGGAGAGCTATCTTGAACTCTTAGCCTATGCCCAAACAACATCGAAGTTGCAGCACATTAAATATGTAGGACTAGACCCAGTTGAATGATAGGTCGCATACTTAAGCACGTAAACAAGTATGATGATTAACATAAACAAGCAATTCAACAATAAATTAAGAAATCGAGATAAACAAACCAAACATTAAGATCTTCATAACAATGGCTAATACCCGAAGATATTAGCCTTCAAACGTCATAATTAGTACAAAAGTAATGATTTAGCTAATGTAAACTAACCGAGTTAACGAATGATACCAAAAATTAAACGATTACAAGAGTATAAGAAATTACACGTTGTCTCCTACGAAATGAATCGTGTTTCTTGACCTCTTCTGCTCTTTTTCTCCTCTGAAAATTGACTTTTATATTTTATGTATCGAGAATATGATTTAGCACACCCAAAACTTGTTTTTGAGTTTTCTATTTATAAGGTCTGAAGTCGGTTTCGATACAGCGTATCCAATGCCTTAGAGACGGCGTATTGGGGGTTTCTTGGAGTAGGGACCACGTTTGATATCTTCCAAAATAGTTTATTCCCTTATAGCTTGAATACGGCGTATTGCCTTTCTTGGATACGGCGTATTGGATCTTGTTTCCTTTGTGGTCTTTGATGAGTGCAGGCACATATACGTCGTATCTTCCTTGATGGATACGACGTATTGGTCTTCAGAATAGTAATCTTCAAAATATCTTCATTTATGCTCCAGAATGTGTGCCTTTTAGTCAATCTTCACCAAGTACTCCATAATTACTGCAATTCTCAAATATAAATGATTAAGTAACAATTCTTTGTAATAATTATACAAAATGGGTTAATTACATGGGATAAATGATGTTATAAAATAGACGTTATTTGATGTCATAAAATATCCCCCCACTTAAATCCTACTTGTCCTCAAGTAGCCTTTAGAAGTTTATAAAAATGTATCCCTAAGGATTTTTCCATTTAAGCATTTATTTGATCTATTACAAGTACACAACCAAACACCTCACAAAATAAGAAGATGAAAACACTCAAATCACTCAACTAATCTATGTGGTAACATGTAACTAATTCGCTCAATTGCTCGGTCGTGACGAGTATTCTATCATAGGGTTGGCAAGGATACACATCTCCACCACTAGAGCTAAGGAGTAACAAGTTTATAAAGGTAAGATCAGTTTTGTAATAAGGCTAAAGGTTGATCATTCTACAATCTTTCACCAAAAGTACCACACCAACAAGGCAGCTGAAGCACATACACATGGCTGTAACAACATAATAGACATGTGTGTTCGATCACATTCTCATTCGAGTTTAACCAAGGGTTAGGATGAAGAATGATATAGGGTAGGGATCGTCTAACTTTCACCAATAGTAATAAACCAACAATGCAGCTGAGACATGCATACATGGCCGTAACAACGGAATAGACATACATGCTCGTACACATCTTTATTCGCGTAAAACCCATGGTTAATGATTAGGAAAGGGAATTAAATTGTCTTTAAACAAAAAATTACAAAACAAATAGACTAGGTCCAAGATATAAGTTGCTAGACACTTTTTTCCCGACCGTTACCATGATAAAGACACAACTATTTACAAACATCTTGATCATTGATCAAAAACAACAACCTAAGTTAGCGTTCCCGTAACGGTCAACTTCCCAATCATCCCATACTTTACAAACTTTTACAAGACAAGTGGCGATATCTACCACTTTATACAATACTCTACATCGTTGATTTTTTAAGACATATCAACGAATAATCGGTCCTTCATATAATTCATTCGGTCTAAGCTCTTGCAATTATCTCTAAACTTTCCTTTTCTCTTTTTTTGTTGCAATTTTTCTTATTTTTTTGATTTTTTTATTACACTATACTACGAAACTCGGTGTAATTTCACCATCTTCACGATCATAATAACTCCGGATAATTCCTTCGCTAATTCTTCGTTCTTCGGACGTACCAATAAGTGCGTTGGTAGTAAAAATACATGAGTTTTGACTACTTTATACATTCCCATCTGCAATGTGCAAATTTCATCCCAACCGTACCAAAGATAGAAAATTGACAAAAGACTCGAGAAATACATACTTTACTCTTTAAGCAACTAGCAACTAATAAATGGACATAATCTAACAGGGTAGGCTAAGGTGTAAAGGTGTAACGAAACAGATAGTTGGTGTAATTCCTAAAGGATTGGCTCTATGGGTTGTTCTAGAGGTATCTTACTCTTAAGATGAGAGTAAACAAAGGGTTTATACGGGGGTTAACTAACCAGTGTAGTTAGTTAATAAAACAACATGTAAAGGCTTTTTGGGTGTAATTCTAAAAATTTACCAATTTAAACAAGTTACTCCATCTAAATCCATAGTACTCGTTATTGTAGTCTCGAATAGATATACCAAGCCAAGTTCTAAAGTCTACAACATCACCGACAGACTCATATTTTTGTGGAATTTGGGTAAACATTTGGAAACGGATAAGGTTAAATCCTCACAATATCTAACAAGGGTTATTGTGTGATGGTTATGTATCAAGTAATTTTCATAAAATTATGCTTGAAATTTTTTTAAATTTGAGCATAATTTAAGCAATTTAGTGTGAAAAATAGGACAAGTATCATTCTAATTCCCATCCCCGCACTTAAATTATACAACATCCTCATTGTATAGATAAAACATTAAAAACGAGAATTAAAAGAATTAGAATGAGAAACTCCCCTGATATTTGGCTCGGTAGATTCTCCATGTTGAGTTTATGAGCAATAATTCTTGTTGAACAGCCATCTTGATGTTTTAAGACTCCAACACTTCTAGATTTCCAGATCGTAGATTCTTCACCAACATTGTCGATTTCTTTTCTTGCATCGAGGTCCTGTGTAAAATATAGAAAAAACATGCATTCCTATCTTGGTACCTACGGTTAATTTAAATAAGCTAAACAAATTGTACAGGAAACCAATACGCCGTATCCATAAACTAGAATACGCCGTATCAGAAAACTTGTAAAAAGTATCTAATACGGGTTAGTCTGTTGAATACGCCATATCATGTGCATGAATACACCGTATTGACAGAACTGACAATAATGTTTTTAAAGTGCATAAAAATAAAGGACTGATAACGTCTAGACAATCAATACGCCGTATGGTATGGAGCGGATATTCTGTATTGATGTCTGGGAAGACAGACTCGATAAAAATAAATAACAATTTGGGTTGTCTCTCGGGAAGCACTTTTGTTTATAGCGAAGTCTTTAAGTTAGACTTTTCTTCCATTCATTCGCTTCTTGTTACCATCCATCCTTCGTCCATCATGCGAAAGATTTCTTGGTATGCTCGACATGCATCTTTGCTTGTACTTGTCAAATCATCGTATTTGTCTTCTTTAACAGCAACATACTCTTCGTCATTTTCGAACGAATACTTGATTATCTCGAATCTTCTAATATTGCAAACCGGCAACTTATGATCATCAAACAATTCACATCTTTCCTTATCTTCATGTTCATTCTCATATTCTCTTTCTTCATGATCATGGTCGGTAATCTCATAGTTGTCCCATCTTCTCCAACCATTATTACTTGATTCATCATCTTCATTGATTAATCCTTCCATGATAGCCTTATTTCTTAAAGCTTCATCTTTCAGCTCGCTATCCTTCAAAGCATCGTACCATTCTAAATTTTGGTAACAAAGCGTGTTTCCTACAATGTAAGCTCCTGGTAAGTTTCCTTCATTACAATATCCATCTTCTTTCCAGCTACAGGTAGGCCACTCTGAATACCCACTTTAATAATTAAATGGTTTACAATAATGCACAACTGAAGCTGGTTCAGTCCATACTCTAATTTTAGTCCATGGTTTTTCGTGTACCATGGCACGTTCTCGTTCCATTCATAAATCCAATCATCCTTGTATTCTTCATAAGTCTTGAATCCCTTAATGTCTTTAGTAAGGAGATCAGGATCTATCTTGAGTAGGTAATTGAACTCTTTGAATTTTTTGCACAGCGGTGTTTCATAATCGAATAAATTTATTTCAATCTTAAAAATTTCACTAATTTCTTATTCATCATCGTGATGAGTTTCCTCAAGATCGGAATTTTCTTCATTTGTTGGCTCAATTTCGTCACTCCCCAACTTCTAGTAGTCCCACAAAGCTCCTTTAGTGAATATATCCATAGTTTTGTATTATACAAACTTTGAGGCCAGCCAGCTTTCAAACTTGGGATTAGTAGGGTCCCACTTAATTATTGGGGTGTTAACTTTTCCAGTGCGAGAAGTCAGGTAATATTTTCTAGAAAATTTGGCAGTTAAATCGACCCAACTAGTAACTGATCCTTTAGTTCCATGAAACAATCTCCATGCATCTCCAGCCAATGAGATTGGGAACAACAACTCTGAGTTTATATTGATTAACATTAGGTAAATCGATTAGGTCAACAATTTTAAGGAAGTATTCGATATGCTTGACCGCGTCTTCCCTATGAGTTACACTAAAAGCATTCTTGTGTAAATCATCAAGGAATTTTCCTTTCAGCTCATAAGCGTTCTTTCCATTAACCGTAATGCTTGTAATTCCTGAATAGTAATCTGCTCGGTCATTAGTCACAATCTTTCTCGTTGTTGATTTTGCTTCTTTGCCTGCCATCTCTTCTTCAATCAACTAGCTTTGATAAGTATGATCTGCCACAACGGTAAAAATATCAGCAGAATTTGCTCTGAACAAAGATAGAAAATTTAAGCACGGAAATCAAATACGAAAATTCAGCTTCTGTTTCAGATGATCGATACGCCGTATTCAATAGAAGTGAATACGACGTATTAATCTGTTGAGAGAATATTATGTATTGGATAGAAAGTTAGATACGCCGTATCCAATGGAAGTGGATACGCCGTATTGAGTTATCGACCAGAACAATGTACGATAAAAAACAATTAAATACGCAAACAATTAAACACACAAATATACAAGCAAATATACAGAATATACAAAATTATACACTAATATAAATTACACTAATCCTAAGGGTTAGATCTGATCTAATCTAAAAACAAAAATATCAAATAAAAATTAAGATTAATTCTCACTCCCCGGCAGCGGCGCCAAAAACTTGATTGTGTCGTTGTGTGGTATTAAATTATGATTCAAGTTTTAAATTTATATTTTGCCGACTTAACCAAAACAATACGTTAAGGGGCAGTGTACCCGGTCGATGGGAGTTTCATGGTAAGTAGGGTGTCGAACACTTGGAGCGAAGTTAAATCCTTCAATTTATTAATACTTTGGTTTTTCTAATCTAAGTTAGTCAAATCTATACTAAACCTATGCTAAACCTATTTTAATCCTAAATCTAATAGATAAGGGGGTTTTTAGTCTGAGAGACTGGCACGGGTTTGGTGGTGACTAAAACCAATTCAAGACACTAAAACACACGCAAGCAAATTAACAGAAGATAAAAGAGCTGTCTAGCCAAATATAAGAAAACGGTATTAACCATTATTAATCCAATCAGAACGTTGGTTTGTTTATTAGTGCAATGATTTCTTATCTCGAAGCGGCATATCATTCTTAAGACTTAGGTGTTACTTCTTCCTAAGACCTAGACACGTAGAATCTCGTCACAATTAAACGTATCCGCATAAATCATCCTATTTGCTGATTATAATCTATCTTAGGGATTAAGGCAATGGTGATCTTGTTAAACCCTAGCTCATAGAGACTTTACCCACTTACTGCTTAACGGCTCTTTATATACTAGTAGTCTACTGTCCGAGTCTTTACCAATTGATTAGAATGTACTTGTTGATACCAAGGTCACCTTATGGCTCAACTAAGCTCACAATCAAAGGGCAAAGATAGGTCAATATTTGTGATCCTATGATTCTAGATATATAAATTGCCATATGGAGAGCTATCCCAGACTCTTAGCCTACGCCCAAACAACAGCGAAGTTGCAGCGTATTAAATATGTAGGACTGGACCCATTTGAATGATAGGTCGCATACTTAAGCACGTAAACAAGTATGATGATAAACATAAACAAGCAATTCAACGATAAATTAATAAATCGAGATAAACAAATCAAACATTAAGATCTTCATAACAATGGCTAATACCTAAAGGTATTAGCCTTCAAACGTCATAATTAATACAAAAGTAATGATTTAGCCAAGGTAAACTAACCGAGTTAACAAATGATACCAAAAACTGAACGATTACAAGAGTATAAGAAATTACACGTTGTCTCCTATGGAATGAATCGCGTTGCTTGACCTCTTCTGCTCTTTTTCTCCTCTGAAAATCGACTTTTATGGTTTAGGTATCGAGAATATGATTTAGCACACCTAAAACTTGTTTTTGAGTTTTCTATTTATAAGGTCTGAAGTCGGTTTCGATACGACATATCCAATGTCTTGGATACGGCGTATTGGGGGGTTTCTTAAAGTAGGGACCACGTTTGATATCTTCCAGAATATTTTATTCCCTTATAGCTTGAATACGGCGTATTGCCTTTCCTGGATACGGTGTGTTGGAACAGTGTGTTGAATACTAGTAAAGTTGGCTTAGGGTATGAAATAAAATCAAACAATGAGGTTTTAAGCTACGAGGAAGAAATGAATCGATCTGTGTTCAAGTGTACAGCAGAAGACTATATTAACAAACCTTCGTATAGTAGATTTACAAAGACTAATAGTTTCAAAGGAGTTCCACATCCATTAACTAGAGACTACACTCCTAAACCACAAGAGGAAATTGATGATTCTTTGTATGTTTATGGTAAAAAGGGACCTCAAAAGCCTGAAATTAGTGACTCAGATGACAACTCCACTGAGCATTCTACCTGTCAATCAAATGACAGTGAAGGATCTTTTGGAAATCCCTCTTGTTAGCCTGGTATGTGTTTAATTACACACACCTTTTACCTTTAAAAACAAGTTAAAATAACCAAAAAATGCCAAAAATATGCTTGTTTTGCTAATTGTGCTGTGCAGGAGCGGATATTTAAGAAAAGGACGAAAAATGAAGCCAAAACGACAAAACCGGACACGGAATGGAAAAGCGTGGAAAAGACAAAGACAAGACAAAGCCCAAGTGTGAAAAAGTCAACCAAAGTCAACCCCGATAAATCCAAAGTCAAAAAGTGAAGAAAAATAAGTT
>BQNB010125400.1:8757-19773 GCA_026074375.1 Tanacetum coccineum | reverse complement strand
ATATAAGACCATATTTAAGCATATTGTTAAGCAGTTTTTATTTATATATAAAGTATTTAAGAAATTTTTACAAAAAAAAAAAATATATCCACTCTAAAACACCACAACTTATTTGGATGGGCTTATGGACAATACTTGCTTGTCTTTTGACAAGCTAGAGCTTGTAGATTAGCTTATTTATAACTTTGATTGCCCTGTTTTGAGTAAGGGCCTTTGTAAGTTCTACTTTCTTCATTTTCTTGCATTTTACTGTAGCATTGCTTATCATTGCGTATTTCTGCTTATATTTGCTTATTTATGTTTGCTTATGATATTTAATGCTTATTATGCTTGTTTTATAGTTTAGAGATCACTTTCTTAAGTTTTCTTATAATCTGTCTTGAAATAGCTTATAAACTTGCATAATCTGTTTTAGCTTATTCGAGTGCTTATTTGTTATTGAGATTTGCTTAATATAGCTTTTTTAACATCTGGTCTTGGAAATTTGTGGCTTAAATCAGTCTAAATCAAGTTTTAAAAAGGTTTCATAAATTTAAAAAGTGTGTATTTGCTTAAAACTTTTTTCATGGGTCAAAACCTATTGTGTGCACTTAATTCAATTTTAGTGTAGCTTAAATTTGTCCAAAAATTCAGTTTGATTAAGTTTTTAAGTATTAAATCTCATTGTTAATGTTTTAAGAGTTTGTGGTTAAAACTATGAGGTTTAAGCTCATCTTATTTGCTTATTTGATTGTGGTCTTGCTTATTGTTGTTTTGTGTTTTTTTTGTGTTTATGCATGTCTTGAAATACCTTTGAAGTATAGACAAATAGGCATGTATTTCTTGTTTTAAGTTTTTGCCAAATCTGTCATTTTTAACTAAGTGTTAAAAAAAGAAGAAAAAGCTTTTTCAATTGCTTATTGTGGCTTATTGTGAATTTCAAAATGTCTTTTGATTGTTGATATAAGCTCTTTGAGGTCAAAGCTCAATCTGTTTGTAGGTTATAAGTTCATAAGGTTCTGTTTGTTTCCTTATTTTTAAGCTCAAAAGTGGTAATTTGTTAAGATTGTAAAAGTTAATGTAAAATTGTACTAAGTGTACAATTCTGTTTGAATAGCTTTTCATGAAGCTTTTTAAGTGCTTATTTGAATTTCAAACTGCTTTTACTTTGTTGCTTATTGTAGCTTTTTGGCCAAGCTTTTCATTGGTATAAGCCACTAAGCCATAAGGATCCTTTTTCTAGCTTAAAAATAAGCTAGAAAAGTCCCCCTTAGGCTTTTTGCTTATCAGTTTTGGCCAAAAAGCTAATTTGCTTATTTAGGCTTATTAGCTTATTGCATTTGCTTATTCTACTTTTAGTATAGCTTATTAGGATAGTTTAAGCCCATTTTAGCTTAATTCCTTCAGTTTAGAGCTTATTTTAGCTTATTTGCCTTTTAGCTTAAAATTTCTAAGTTTTATAGCTTTTTGATTATTCTGTCTTTCTAGCTTATTGTAATTGCTTATTTGTGTTCTTAAGTGCTTTTTAGATATAGCTTATCACCTGTCTTAGCTTATTTCTCTTTTTCATTTGCTTTTTAGTGCTTAAATTGCAAACAGTTAGCATTTTATAGCTTAGAGTAGTAAAGCTTATTCTGTCACCCTTTAACAGCTTATTTTAGTGCTTATTTGTGGTTTATAAAAAAGTGTTTTTGTAAAAAGTGCTTATTTTTTAGTCTTTTAAAGAGTTATGAAAAATGGCAAGTAAAAAACATTTGGAAATTGGGGGAAGCCAAGGGTGAGCAGGACTCGAACCCGAGACCTCTACCCCAATTCAACCAAACGTTTTTACACACACTCCCTCTACCACTCGCCCTTGGGTCTTTTTCGGTTTAACTTTGCAAAATCAATCTCTTATACACATTTTTGCTCTTTTGGCTTATAAGCCATTTTTAGCTTATTTCACAGCTTATTTGATAAGCTGTTTTTCCCAGCTTATTTTTATTAGATTCTTCATTGTTCACTGTTCAATGCACTTTTCAGGATTTTTTTAGAATTTTTATAATTAGTATAGTATTTTTAATCATTTAATTTCATTAAAATCGTTTTTAATTCATAATAAATTATAAAAAAGTCAAAAAAATATAATTCTTTTTTAGAAAGTTTTCTTTTATCAGATAGAACTTCGAAAAATTAGATTTGCTCTCTTAGGGTTAAAATTGCAAAATTTGATTCTTAAAGAGCGGGATTGAATCCCGTTCACGTTTTTCGTGTTTTTAAGCTTAAATCACTTTCGTTTTTAGTCTAGTTTTCTTAGTTCTTATCTTTTAGTTAATTAGGACTTATAAAAGTTAAAAAGATCATTTTAGGACTTAATTTTGATAATTTAGGGTTTTTAGGTCGCGTTTTTAGGATCCCCGTTTTACGTTTTTAAGTTTAAAATAGTTTTGCCTTAATTGGTTTTAAGTGTTTGCATTAATTTTGCCATAGTTTTAGAAAACCAATCAAAATCTTGTTCCATTCAAGCATCGATTATCAAAACGACTCTCGACTTTCAATTGCATTCCTCGTTGGGGATAACGACCCGGGAATCATACTTCCGGTTTACTACAATTGAGAGATTTTTGATTCTTATCCTTATATTTATATATTTATAAGTATATTTTATATATTTATTTATATATATATTTAAAAAGGTTAGTTTCAATTCAATCAGGGCTCGATGTTCCAACTCGACAAATTCTAGACTCAAAAGGTGGCATACCTTCCAAAACCGCAGCTGATGCTAAAGTGGCCATCTAAGAAATGGCCAAATATTCCCAGAAATGGCACAACGGAACATCTTCAAGGACCAGAAGTACGAAACTTCTGACGGGCTTGCTGCTATCCAAGCCCAACTCAACAATCTCGGAAGAGAAATAAAGAAAGTTAATGAGAAAGTGTACGCTGCTCAGGTCGGATGCGAACTATGCAAGGGACCACATTATATGAAGGATTGTCCGTAAAAGGAAGAAGGAAAAACTTTAGAAGAAGCCTACTATACGCAGTTCGGTGCACCCTATCAACCTGGAGGACAATGCAGAGCAGCAGGACCAGGATTCTACCAACGAAACAACGGAAACTCTTCGTACCCTGCTCGAAGAGAAACTATGGAAGAATCATTATCCAAATTTATGATTGAATCAGCTAAAAGGCATGAAGAGAACTCGAACATCATCAAAGAAATCCGAGCTTCTACCGATGCAGCTATTAGAAATCAAGGAGCATCAATTAAAACCTTGGAGCTACAAATTGGGCAAATGAGTAAAGTACTGCAAGAAAGAGGTTTTAGAAGTCTGCCCAGCTCTACGGAAACAAATCCAAGAGACCAAGTGAAATCGATCTCAACTGCTACAACTGATTTATTTGAGATATGCCGTATGGAAACTAGTCCATACGCCGACAGTCCCCTTCCCAAGGCGACTACATAATCACTGCTGTGATGATTGGATGGAGGCACGAGAAGTAAGGAATCTGGACGTTATTGATCACAACCTACCTCAGAAAGAAAAAGATCCAGGGAGCTTTACCTTACCTTGTTTTATTAATAATGTTTGACCTAGGTGCAAGTGTGAGTGTTATGCCATTTTCTACCTATACCAACCTCGGTTTAGAAGTTTTATCTCACACTAGGGTGACCATTAAATTGGCCAATAGGGCCATAAAACAACCAAGAGGTATAGCTGAAAACGTGCTAGTTAGGATTGGCAAATTTGTTTTCCCCATTGACTTTATCATCTTAGACATACCCGAGGATGACGATATCCCTTTGATCCTCGGACGACCATTCCTGTCCACTGCCCATGTCAAGATCGATGTATTTAAAAGAAAAGTTACTCTTAGGGTTGGGGAAGAAAAACTAGTTTTCAAAAGTATTAAGCCCGCCTCTAACATGATCAAAAGGGTCTTTATGGATTAAAATGAAGGAAAAAGGTCAAACTTAACGACCAGCTGAAATAAAAGTGCTTCCCCGGAGACAACCCGGTTATATTTTAATTGTTTGTCGCACTTAATTGTTTGAATTTTTAATTTTGTCTTCCTAAACATGCCATACGGCGTATCGAACCCCCTAGATATGACGTATGCATGTCTGGACGTTATCAGTATACTTAATTCAAGTATTTAATTTCCAGCATTTAATTGTTTTCGCAGGATTACATACGGCGTATCCTTGGTTTGGCATACGGCGTATTGTAACCTGTATAGTTGTGTGTTTAATTGTTTGCCTGTCTTGTAGGATAGCGAAAGTACAAATTGCACGAACGTCTTCTAAACTTTCATGCAGGACCTTGCTGAAAACAAAATCGACTTAATGGTATAATCTGAAAAAAGCCACGTGTTGAACTCTCAGGGCAATCTGAAGCCCTCTTCAACACACTTTTTGCTCGAACACTCATAATGGAGAACCATACGGAGCAAACAATCAGGGGAGTTTCCTCGTTCTAATTCTTTTACCCAATTTTTTTTTTTTTTTATTTTTTTTTTAAAATTTTTTCATATATACAACGATGACGTTGATGAATTTAAGTGGGGGAATGGTGAATTTGAACGTTACTTGTCCTTATTTTCACAATATGCTTAAAATGGATCATATTAAAAAAAATTAGCCCTACCTTTTTTTGTGGAAAAATCAATAGTTACATTTACCTAGCGCCACTATAACCCTTAATGCCAAATTAGTGAATTAAGCATATCCGTTCTAATTGCTTATTAAAATTCAGAAAAATATGTGTGTGCCGGTGAGGTAGTGGACTTTAGAACTTGGCCTGGTTTATCACTCGAGACCTGAATAATGAGTACTATGTATTTAGATGGAGTAACATGCTTGAACGGTAGATTTCTAATATTAAACCAAAAAAGCCTACATGTCGTAATATTAACTAACTACACTGGTTAGTTAACCCTCGTGTAACCTTTTGGACGCGCTCTCTCACTTTTAGAAGTCAAGATACCATTAGAAACAACCTGCTGAGCCATTCCTTTCTTTTTCCACACCAATTAAAAAATTGTTTCGTTTTACCTTTACACCTTAGCCTACCGTGTAGATTAAAGCCTATTTTAATCAATGTTGCTAGTTGCTTTCGTGTAAAGTCTTGTAGTTCTTGCGTCCAGAGAAATTTCTCTATATCTGTAAAGGTCGGGAATATTGCACAATGCAATGGGAATGTTTGTAGCTCGTGTATTTTGTTACTTTCGTGATTATATGTTATGTCCGAAGAAGAAAAGTTAAAAGGAAGAATCAGCCGGATAAATGATGATAGTGAAGACGGTGAATTACACTGAGATTTATGATGTATTATTGGCAAGAAAAAAAATGCAAGAAAGAAAGAAAGATAGTCGGTTCATTGAACTTATACCGAAAAGATTATTTGAAAGCATCGATTATTCGTTGATACCTACAAAAAAATCAACGATGTAAAGTATTGTAAAAAGTGGCCGATATCACCACTTATTTTGTAAAAGTATGTAAAGTTCAGGATGTAAGGGAAGTTGACCGTTATGGGAACGCCAACTTAGGTTGTCTTTGTCATTTCTATGATCGAGGCGTTTGTTCATATGTTCGAGTCTTTGTCATGGAACGGTCAAGAAAAGTTACTAGCAACCGTACCTTATTTGTTGGCTTTAATCTATTTGTTTTGTTATTTTTATATTAACAACAATTTTACTTCCCTTTCCTGATAACTAACCTTAGGATCTACTCGAATGAGGATGTGTACGAGCGTGGATGTCTATTCCGTCGTTACGGCCATGTATGCATGTCTCAGCTGCCTTGTTTGACGACGACCTTCGGTGAAAGTCAGAAGCTCCATACCCTATATCATTCTTCATCCTAAAAAGAATGATTAAACCCGAGCCTATTAATAAATACCCAATTTACCTTTTGACTTGTTACTCCTTAGCTCTAGAGGTGGAGATGTGTATCCTTGCCAAGCCTATGATACGAAGCTAATCACGACCGAGCAAATGAGCGTACTACTTAAATGTTACACCCTAGATTAGTTGAGTGATCTGAGTGTTTTCATTCCATATTTCGTGAGGAGCTTGGTTATGTACAGGTGGTTTGAACAGAAAAAGTGCTTAACGGAAAAATCCTAAACCTCGGTTGGGATACATTTTCATAACCTTTCTAAAGTCTACTTGAGGACAAGTAGGATTCAAGTGGGGGGATATTTGATATCATCAAATAACGTCACATTTTACCATCATTTATCCCATGCATTTTACCCACTTTTATATGATTATTGCAAGATATTTGTACTTAATTGCTTAAAGTTTATGATTGCAGTAATTATGGAGTAACTTGTGAAGACGAAGCTAAAAGGCGCAATTCTGGAGCTAAAACGAAGACATTTGAAGAAAACTGTTATCTGCTACTATACGCCGTATCCAGCAAAGAAGATACGACGTATCAGCGCCAGCTCATCACAAGAATACGCGTAATGATCAATTCCCTATACGGCGTATCACTCTTCACCTATACGCCGTATGCACAGCTGGTCATCAGTCAAAGATACGAAGTTAATGTGATTGATGGTAATTAATCTTGATTGATTTGATCTTATCGCGAACTCCAAGGAAATTAACCCTATACGCCGTATTCACCTCTTTCTATACGGCGTATCCAGGCTATTTTTAGACACTATAAATACGAGACTCAAAAACGAGTTTCAGTGTGCAAAAATTATATTCTCTATACCATACTCTCTGAAGATGATTTTTCCAAGATATTAGAAGCAGCCAAGGTCAAGCACCAACCATAATTCCATAGAAGACATCGTGTAATTCTTACTTTCTTAATCATTCAATTTCTAATTGTTTGATCACGTTTGTAAAATGACAATGATTGTGGGCTAATACCCTCGGGTATTAGCCATGTTAATGAAGATTATAATGTTTGTTTTTTTAATCCGGCTTGCTTAATTTATCGTTGTTGTTTAATTATGTTTATCGCCTCATACTTGTTTATGTGCTTTGTTAACATGCGCCATATCAGTCAAATGAGTCTAGGTGGACCTTAACCAGTAATCTAGATGTCGGGATAGCTCTCCATGTTGTGTTTTGTATGCCCGGACCAATAGGATCACAAATGACACCTTGTCCTTACCCTTTGATTATGAGCTTAGTTGGACCGGCAGGTGACCCGATAATTGTTCAACCAGTATTGTTCTTAATTGATTGGTATTGATTTTGGTGGTGGACTACCGGTGTATAAGACAACATCAAGCAATAAGTGGGTAAAGTCCCGATGGGCTAGGGTATTAACAGGATCACCACTGCTTTAATTCCCTATGATAGATTATAATTAGACTATAGGATGCTTTATGCGGATGCGTTAATCGTGACAGGATTGTTCGTATCTAGGTCTTAGGAAGAAGAACCGCCTAAGTCTTAAGAATGATATGCCGCCTCGAAATAAGTAGCCATTGCACTAAATAAACAAACCAGCTTGTAATTGGATTTAACATGGTTAATACAGTTTTCTATTATTTGGCTTGTACCGCTTCTTTATCTTGTGATTAATTGCTTTAGTTTGTATTGTGTTTTGAATTAATCTTTGACACCACCAAACCTGTGCCAGTCTCTCAGGCTGAAAACCCCCCATTTACCTCTAGTAAATATGTATAGCATAGGTTTAACAAGTAATTAGACTAATCTAGATAGAATTAAAATACTGATAGAATATTAGGTTAACTCTCACTCTTAGTGTTCGACACCCTACTTACCGCGAAGCTACATCTTGACCGGGTACACTGCCCGTTAAAGTGTTGTCTTTAGGTTTGTCGGCTAAATATAAATGTAAAACTTGATAATCACTAAAATAACACCCACACGGCGACACATCACGAGTATAAAACAAGTAAAGTAGGGGCTATGAAACTCACCTCAACAGGTAGTGACAAAGATAATAATATGCGCAAGCTTGAATGAAACGCTATGACCTAACCGCGACCTAAATCAATAAGACACCTTAGGGTCACAATGATATGTTCGATATGCATATGAGTTTTAGAAAGTTTTATCACCCATATAGACTTTGTGTTAGAGTTTTATAAAGTTTCACATGTGAAAACCCTTAGAAAAGAAAGAAACACAACTTTCCTTGTATTGTATGTAAAATAGTGGCTGCCAGATTTGACAACCCGACTTCAAACGATCATAACTCACTCAATTTTCAACATCTTTTGATGAAACAAATTCTCACACTTAGCCCTATGTAATAGATTTCCAAACACTATAATTATACTCCTTGATTAAAAGTTTAAGACACCCAAACTGCTGTTACAAGCCACGTAGGTGAGTAGCTATAGCTGTTCGACACTTGTTTTTGTAAATTCGTTTTAAAATACCAAACCAACTCCGTAGACCTTCAAACCTACGTGGAAATCTTCCTAAGACATTATAGTATCTTGTGGTTAAAAGAGATTTATCAAAAGTGTTTAGTAAGATGATCAAAACTAGCTCACAAGATGACCCATTTTCTGGACAGAAAACCCTAGTTTCTTAAACAAGTTTAAATCGACTTCTAACATAACAAATCTATAGTGGTGATATGAAAATAATGCATGATATGTTAAATAAGAGTAAAATAGGTTTCATGAGACACTTACGCAAAATGATGATGCGTTTGGTGGTCGTGAAGTGCACTAATACCAACCTGTAAGCTTAGAAAACCCTAGAAATATAATTCCAAACCCTAAACTTCCTTAGCAACCCATAATCCTTGCTAGAAAACTTGAAATGAGCTGAGATAAAAGAGTATTCGTTTTGTGTGTGTTGTGAGGGTTACTGGTTGGTTTATTTTATAGCTCAAATTTAGGAAGGGTCAAAGAAAGCTTTTCAAGTTTGCATGGTCTAATAACATGAGAAGGGAAAAAGGTGCGTTAGGGGTTTGGGATGGCCTTGAGATGATGCATATGATGGTGATAAGGAGGAGAAAAGTGGCCATGTTTGGTGGCTTTTATGTTTAGTATGGTTAGAGTAATGTAGGAGATACAAGGTGGAAAAGTGTATGTCAGAGTACCTGATGAGGTCGTCATAGGACTTCTACACGAAGTTTTACAACTCCCTAGGCAGAGCACCTAATCATTGTAGTAGTAGTATAAGCAAGACTCAGGGGGGTTGTTATCGTTCACTCGAGGAATAGATTGGGAAGGCTTGATCACGGTCTAACAGAATTCTAAGGGTTAAGAGAAGATTATTTTTGTATTTTTATATTTTATGAAAGTAGGTAAATCATATAATTGGAGAGGTTGGTTGGTTTTAGCTATTAAACTAAATATAAATCTAAACTACTGGTGATAACAATAAGATAAAAGACTGTGTTTATTTAATCATGTATTACTCCCTAGATTGCTTCTCCTAGTGTTGTTGCTTTGTCACCCTTGTGATGATCTGTGTAATTATTTCCTAAGTCATGAACGAATTACACGAACCCGCCGTCTACTTAGTATTCCGCTAGAGCAACGCACAAGTAAGGTAGTATGAAGACTATTACAAGGCCCCTAGGAGTACACTAAGTGCATGTGAAATATATTAAAAGTGGATCAACCATATTAGGGGGCAAGGTAGTATGAAGACTGTTACCCGATGGTATCCTTTCTACACAATCATGTTTTCCTAGACATATCAACAGGTTACAATCAAAAGCTGGTTTCTAGGCCTAACAGCACATTCCATCATAAGAAGCAACAACACTAAGGATCTACATTCTAGGTTTCATACAATCATAAATAAACACAATAGGAGGCTTAGCCTAGCATGTTAATAAAGCAAGAACATAGATGAATCAAACAACACATAGACATATTGAATGATTAAATAAACTTTACTTGATTAAAACATGAGTTGGAGGAAGTACAATAGGGTTTTTAGGCCCTAAAATCGTCCCTAATAGCTGCTAAACGAACTAGGGTTCGTACCCTCTTTTTATTCTAAAGTTACACACTCAAAACCCTAAATTCGGGTTTGTATATATAGGAAAATCGTTGTGACGGCATCGCGTTTTAGTCGTGACGCCGTCATGATGCCGTCATGATGAAGAATATTCTAGATAATAGGCTGGGTCGTGTATTGTAACGCCATCGTGAGATCTAGTGACGCCGTCTTGGTCTTCGTTGTGACGGCGTCACGTTGTATTGGTGACGCCGTCTCCAGTCACTATAGAGAAATTCTTATGTGATGTTGGTGTAGGTCCGTAGTCTTGTCCGTTTCTTCTCCAAATGAGCCCAAGTCACGTGTAATTCTTCCAAATGCCTTTCAAATGAGAAATACCTGAAAATGAACGATTAAGTACCTATTTTGGGCATAAATGCACGATTTAGGGGGTTAAACGACCCCGAAAAAGTGTATAAAATGACACCTCATCAAATACCCTTACACTTGGGATTTGCTTGTCCTCAAGCAAATGGGCTTTTCTACCTAGACAATAACAATATGAGGGTCATTTTACCTACTCTTTAAAAGTATTTTACAACACAACCTTCTAGACCTCGTAATTAAAAGCACGAAAAGTATATACTAGCACCTCACATAAGTGTTTGGGTTTCTCTCTTTCACTCGGGTGTATAATAAATTATAACATAAGGGGGAAACGGAAAATCAACACTCATTACCTGTCATAGAATATAAATTACCATAGGCTTGGTAAAGTATCAAACCTCCACCGCTAGGCGCAAGCATTATTCATTACTATCTAAGAGGTCTTTTTAAGGGTTGTAGGGTGTAGGTGTAAGGTAACATATAATGGAAAAGGAAAGGGAAACGAATGGGATACATTTGGGTGGCTTTGGGTGAATTTGGAGTGGAAGGGTTGGCTAATTATTTACACGAATACACGTTGGTTTGGTTGCAAAGCCAAGTCTCGGACAAAGATATACAAACTCTACACAACTTTACCTCAATCTCTTTTTTTTCTTTTCTATTTTTTTAATAGCCTAATACATCATAACTTGGGGTTTACAACACGTACCCCTACACTTGAGCTTTTACATGCTCGATAATTACAATCTAACTAATGAC
>BQNB010125399.1:0-16947 GCA_026074375.1 Tanacetum coccineum | reverse complement strand
AAAAACATATTAAAAAGTACAAAAAGTATGTAAACGTAAAAACAGACAAAAACTTAGGAAAACATATGAAAACGGATGAAAACAGATTAAAACGGAAGAAAACATATAAAACGTATAAAAACGAATGAAAGCGTATAACAACAGGCGAAAACATATGAAAACGTAAAAAACGGATATTGACGTATAAAGACGTACAAAAATGTATAAAAACGGATAAAACGTATAAACCAAAAAAAATAAAATTAATTACTAACGGCCGTTGGATGGTGGATGATGATACGAGATATTAAGGTTAGAATGGTGTATGTTTGATGTTTTATAGTTCCTGTTTCTTTTTATTGAGAATGAAAAATGTGATAATGATATGATGAACTTTTTAATTTTTTGGTTAAAATGTTGAAAAAAGTGAGGAGAATTCCACTTTTTTTTAAATGTTGAAAAATAGTGCGACTAAACAGATTTTTAATATTTTCCTTCTCAAATGAAAATTTTCTTGAAAAAAAGAGAGATTTTCACCAACAAAACCGGCTCTTAGTTTTTATTTTTTATCCTCGACTTCTATTAGTGGTTCTTGCATGTGCATTGAGACCGATACGGTGTTACTGTGTTTTTTCAATTTGTTTTGATTCACTCAAATATGTTTTATCCCGCATATACAAGTACGTTGCTTGGTTATTTACACTTCACACCGAAGGTTTTTGTATTGTTCCGAAGTTGAGGTGGCAAGTATATTTGAACGAGGTTTGCAAATTCGTGCTTTGCGGCGGGTTGTTTGCGTATTGTCGTTTGATTTGTAGCTGACACATGTATTTTATTTGATTGACCACTTTTTTTGTTGTAACGTTGATTTTTGACTTTTTGGCCAACTAATCATTTGAATTTGTCTGACAATTTGTCGTTATTTTTTATCGCTGGCCTAATTTATCATTCCTTTTAATTAATACCTTTTTTATATATTTTTATATAAATTATTTTATTGTTTTTGCTAGTTGATAAATGGTCCATGCCACTTAATGCCTTTTAGTCTGGCCCATTACAGCCCACAAATCAAATAGCGCATCCCACTTTTTTCGTCCGGCTCACCGAAAGGCATTTAGTGTAAAAAAAAATCAAATGTCCTAGCCCACTATTTTAGTCCGGCCCACTAAATAACACAGCAAATGTGCCAGCCCACTTTTCTAGTCCGGCTCGCTTAATCAATTAGCCCAACCCACTTCTATAGTCCGGCTCGCTAAATAACAAACCAAGTGGCCCAACCCACTTTTTTGGCCCGACTCGTGCTGATTGTATAGTTGATATAATATGTTTTCATGGTGTATGAATCTGAGTTTTCAAAATAATCAATTTTAGGATACTATTTGGATACCCGCGTATAGCGGCGGTAATACAAATTGCTAACCCAATTTTCCCCACAAATCTTTACCCGCTTAGTGAATTCGAACGTATATGTGTTCGTTGTATGTGTTTATTTGAGTTTCTCGTAGCTTTCCCACAACACCATATTAACATCATCATTCTCGCGTGTAAAAAGACTCTCACACTCTCTTACCCATCAAACACTCTCTCAAAAAGGATATAATTTTTACGGATCAAGTTTGTATTCAAATTAAGATTAAAGTTGTAAAAAAATTGAATCAAAGTAAATAAACCCACTAAAAATGTAAAAAACTAAAAATTCGTAAAAATAATATCAAAATGAATGTTGTATTAAAGTGCATAAAATTTTAAAAAATATGATGAAATTAGATCATAAAATAAATAAAAAGATATTTCAATTTTTAAAAATAAAAATGGTTTTTAAATTAAGAATTGACACATGTCAATTTATAATGTGGTTTTATGAAATGAGATAGATGGTTAAGAATGCACCTCCTTATCATAATTTTTAGTGAGACTACATTATAGATGTTATACTACCTTCATACCAAAATTAATGTCACGGACAAAAAATACACAGTTTAAAAAAAATGCATTAATTACTGTTTTGATTTCTACGAAAACAAAAAATGACAGTTTTACCCTTTGATAATTAATTAGTGTTTTCTTTTATTTTTGTAAATATCAATTTGAACTAAGGGCAATATAGTAAACTTAATCAAATATAACTTTTATTTTTAGTAGTGGACTATTATTTTGAGACATACTAAAAAAGAAAGATGCGCTATAAATTAAGACGAAGATAGTAAATCTATCTATTATTATAAATTATAAAAGATTGAGCCCCTTAATTGAATGCACAAGTATGCAAGTGAGTAAACCATCAAAGCAATTTCGAGATATTTAATATGAAGGTGAAGTGATTATGCAGTTACAAGTCCAGAATACAAAGCATCATATGGTTACCAAACCTTAAAACTGTTGACTTCATCTTCCAACCGATTTATATGCAAGGTCAAGAGTTCTTAATAATCCCCCTTTTAAGCAAAAATCTTCCATGGACACTTGCTACACCTTACAAGGCAGGTGCAATGGTTGGTGCACATGTGAGATTAAGCCATTAACAAACAAAATCTATTAATGTATCATACATTTTTGCTGCTTTGAATAATTATACATGATTCATGAAACAATTGTAGTTTTTGGTCAGTGAAATTGCAGTTTTGTTGTTGGATAGTGTTGTTGAGCTTATCTAATTTGCAGAGACGGTTGTTAGGTGTTTTGGGTGATAGAGGAGACATGAAGAGTGGTCTATTAGTGTTGGCGGGTAATGAAGACGATAATAACACAGCCAATGACGACGATCAACCATTTGCTCCTTGGGTTGTCTCTGTTGCCAGATGATTCTCTAATCATTTTCATATATGCTTATTACTGCTCTAGCTTCCCACACATCCTAAGCTCTTTTGATATGGCTTTTTGAGAAAGCTTTTAATTTGTTTTTTAGGAAGCTTCTTACATACAATATCACGTTCTGTTTTTTGTCTTTTGATATAGGATTTTGATGTTAGCAGATTTAACCGCATGTAGGCTTGATACATTGCATTCCAAAGGTATGTAAACTGTGTTTCAGTTTTGTATAGAGTTGGTTATTGGTTTCACTGTTATATTTGGATTCCGTTTTAAGTTATGATTCTCTTTTTCCGTTAGTTTGGCCAATAGTTTATAGAGATTACCACCACATATTTGACGCACATTGACTGTTTGATGAAATGTATGAACGAAAAAAGCTCAATGTTTATATTTTGGATATAATTAATGAAAATATTGATTGGGTATTATTTGAATATATTTAAGAACCGCGAGAGACCCGATGGCCATCATAATGCACAAAGGAAATCCAAAAGTTATTTGGTATAAGTTTATTAGGTGAGTAATAACCCGATGTAGCAACTCCATTAAGATGAACAATTTAGAAGGCCATTTTAAAATCTAATTTGATGCGAAAAGGAATCATGATATCATTTCACAGTCACCTTTTCGTCTCAAGATTTAAACATAGATTAAGTTGTTGTTTATATGTTTATTGAAGTATTGTTTTTCATACTGATGATGCTTATTTGAGGAACATAATACCATATTATGTTTTCTTAAAAGCTTTTTGGATGTCTTTAATTATAATAAGCTTGCATAAGCTACTACAACTATGCTCTTAAAAAGGGTTGTTTGAAAAATGCATAAGCTAATCTACTTAAGCTTAGCCAATATTGTTCATAAACTGTTTAGCATTCTGGATTTTTAGATGCAACTAAGGTATTATATGTTTAGCCACTAAAGTATTGCCAAAAAGTTTAGTTTACAACATGGAAAATTAGAAACAGATGGTTCGTCATGGTGAAATTTTACATTTGAATATAAGGATGATTTTGAAACCATTTTTTGAATTTTAACCATGAGTAACCTCAAGAAAATGTCTATAAAGCTATAAACTTTTTTAGCCTCAAGGAAAATGTGTCAAAGGCTATGCATTTATTTCTTCATTGAATAAGGTTCTTTAACGCATTCTATTTGACAGTTTGATGCATGCAATATTTATGCACATGAAGTGAAGATATAAGTGGTACATGAAGCTTTTGAAATGTGAAAGAAATACTACAATCTTTCTAGCTTCGGTTTTTGAAAGGGTACATATGTCGAATAAAGTGAATTACATTCCACATTGCTTCACCTTTTCTTTAGAGATATTAGTTACCAGATATTTAGTCATGAATTATCGTTGTAATTTTGTATGGGTTACTAGGCTTGACAGAGTTATGGTTTTTGTCATTTCATAGATGTGTATGTAATGTTTCACGTCTATGTCTATATGTATATCCAAATTAGAACTTTAAATAGCATAATTTTTTATTTACTTTATAACTAAATCAATGCAAAAGTGCAGATGAGTCTGAAATTCGAGTGAACTTTCAGCAATATCAAATACAATTCGCAAGAAAGTAGTGAAGATACATGCTCTTCTTCCTTTCACTCCTTAAAGACTCATTACTTAACATCGATGTCCACTTGACCTATGGCCGAATTAGGAGTTCAACTTTATTATACAATATAGTGTTCACAATTATATGGTTTATCCCATGTAAATATTCATTATGTTTAGATGTAAAAAAACAGCTTTAATGTGTTTGGGATTAATTATGAAAATTGCCTATATGTTTATTTGAGAGTAATTATCTGAGAAAGCATTAGTTTTTATAGGCAGCCAAAATACCCGCTTAATAGACGAAACACAAAGACCACAGGTCACATGACATACAGTTTGACAATGTTTATTGTGACTAAGTATTGTGACATGTACATCTTCTACAAAAAGGGGGATCAAAGAAGTCACCTCCCCAACTTACATAAACCGTACGCAATAAACAATTAGATACAACCCGTGTGCAACGCATTGGGTCTGCATGCCTCGTAATAGTATAGATCTGTGGTTAATCTTAGTAGAAATAGTAGAAATAGGTTCCGCATATTTATTTAGATATTTATCATAAGTATTGCATTATAACTTCATGCATAAATGGGTGTTTTTAAATTAACAACTGTAATGATGACTAGGGGTGTTAGTCGGGTCGGGTTGGTCGGGTTGGTCGGGTTCGGGTCAACTCGGGTCATGTCAAAACCGAGTCAAGACTAAAAATTTCATACCTGAACCTGACCTTATTTGAATTGGTACTCGATTTTGGTTCAATTCGAGTTCGGTTCAACCCGAATATGAGTAAAATATATTAAAAAATACATTTTTTTCTCTTTTAAATAGAAAATTTATATTAAAAAAATCAGGTCGACCGAACCCGAGTTAGCCAAAAAAATCTTATTCGGGTCAACCGGGTTGACCCGAATAACCCGAATAAATGTTTGGACCCGAGTAACCCGACTCGAATATGCTTAATCAGGTTCGGGTCCGGATTGGATTCGGGTCATTCAAGTTTTTTAACACCCCTAATGATGACAATAGCGAGAAATGTTATTTGAGATGACACGTGGTTTAAATATGAATTTTAAATAAACAATTACACAAACACCTTTGAATTAAGAGAAATGATATATCATTCTACAAGTTGTTCCTGCTTGTATTCATACTCACATGATTCTTGTCACACCCCCAAACAGGGCCTGGACGGAATACGTGTCCGAGGGCGTGACGTCATAATAAATCAAACTCAAGGCAAAGGGAATGACCACTAATGGACGTTTTGAAAATCATAACTCGTTGCATTTATTAAAAGTTGATAAGTTTTACAAGATTCAAAAGAAATTAAACGTTGCGGAAGCGTAATTAAGTTTTCAAAAGACGGGTATGAATGCTAAGAAAAGTCTTGAAAGATGATATCATATTGCACGTAGACTCCACATAGCACATCAGAGAAGTCCAAAGCTAAGCACCTGAGAAAAACATGCTTAAAACGTCAACAAAATTGTTGAGTGAAGTCATAGGTTTAATTCAGCGTTATTATAGTGGACCACAAGATTTCAAAACGTATGCGACAGTTATTACAGATACAACTTCACATAAAAAGGTATTTACGTTGCGCTAAGCTCATGACACCGATGCTAATAACGAAAATAGCATATAACATACCAATTATAACTTGCCTTTACAGGTGTCCGACCAAAGACCATCTAAACGAAATTCGACATGACATACATCCGTTGGCCTGTATAATCCGTCAAGTACCCGACCAGTAAGAATTACCAAACCCGGATGGGGATTATTAGTCCCAATAATTCTATTTATTCACTCACGCTTACTTAACCAGTGCAGTCAGTCAAGAAATTAATGGTTCATGATAGTTCGGGCAATAGTGGTCTAAACGCTACTTAGGCAACACGTAAACAGGGAAATTCTCACGTAAAGTACGTGTGTCAAGTTTTAAAAGCAAGCAATGTTTCTCACCCCGAAGTATTAAAACATTTATTCAAAACGATTAAAATGTGGGGCTATGAACTCACCTTAGGCAAATGGTAAGAAAGTAATTCAACGAAGTGAATAACGATATCGAACGACTCTAACCGCGACCTAATTAAAAGACGCGCTTCAGAAACGAGAAAATAAATAACGAAACGTCGAATAGGGCGCTTAAAGAAAATAGATATCCATAAGTGTTTGTGCTTTAGTTTAACTATTAAAAATGTGTCATTTCGAAAGCCTAAGGTTTATAGTTACGTTACGCCATGATCTACGAAAAGTTTCTATTTTCGGAAAGATACTATTTTTGTAACGTATCTAATTATACGGTGATGATAAAACCGACCCCTACAATTCTATGATTCCATTTACCCTAAACGCACTAGTGAAACCTAAACGCCCACTTTCTAAGTTCGTCTCGCGAATAATACCAAAGGTTACCATTTTTAGAAGTTTCCCGTTTTAGTATTCCCGATATTATGTTTGTGACGTTTTAAATGTTCCTACTTTATTTACTAATGTTATTACTTGTTTCGCCAACGTTTTAAAAGCTCAAAACATCCCGAAAGTGTTCGAAAACCCATTTTCCAATTCCTAACAGCAAGCTAACAAGTTATTTTTCCAAAAAGTGTTCCAAAATTCATTTTGCCATAACTCGGCCGTTTTAAGTTCATTTTTAGCGTTCGAGATATGAAAACTTGTCTATTCGAAACGAGCTATCCAAAAACTACCTTCTCGGCTAATAAAAACGTTTTTAAGTGTCCTAAATCCTCAAAATAAATTCGGACCAGCAAACATTATTTTTAAAAATGTACCATAGACTTGACCATAGACTCAACCATAACACCGCCATATTGTCTAGTCTAACCTACACTCTTTTTCACCAAAAACAACCAACAAAACCACTCTTAATCTCTCCTACTCTCAACCACATCTTTGTTGCAATACACAAAATCACTCATTCTTACCAACTAATAAAACTTATATCAAAATACTTCCATCTTTAAAAGAAATCACAAAACTTTATTTCACTTTTCTTTTATAAAAGTTTAACAAACACATGGATATATATATATATATATATATATATATATATATTAAACTTGATCAAAGATCATAAGAAAAAAAAGAAATGAAAGAAAGATCAAGACACACTTACAACATGAGATGAAGTAAGAAAACACAAGATCTAACTAGAAAACCTTGGATCTTTAAAACCCAATAACAAATCTTGTAAAACCCCAAATATAAATCAAAACCCTAGATATTGAACTATTGATTAACACTTTTAATCTTCAAACTAACCCTTGAAAACACCTTAGATATTGTTAGGAATGATCTTGGAATGCTTGGATCTTGGTAGAAATCAAAACTATGGAAGTGTTTGTGTGTGTGTTTTGTGTCGTGACCACCAAAGGAAAGAGAAGGGAAAAAGAAATTTTTGTTAAGGCTATGTGTGTGTGAAATGACCTAAAATCTATAAAGTGAGGTTTATATAGGATGAGAGTTAGGTTTAAGGAAACCATGGCTCAAACCAAGTGGCTTGAACCCTCCCTTATGGTCCTTGTGGTTTGAATGGCTAACAAGAGAAGAGGGGGAAGCCAAATGTTTTTCTTTGGCTCTAAGATTGGCTCAAATGACTTATCATAAGTGGTCCAAGCTTTGTAAGAAGATGTTGGGAGAAGTGGGGAAGAAAACATGCATGTCCCCTTCCAAGTCGTATGCATGCATGTGATGGTGTTTGAAATTCAAATTTTTGGTTTCTTTTCTTTTTGTTTGAGCACCGAAAATCAAGAGTAGGGGGATTTTGAAATTTTAAAAGTTTACTAATAGTGGATGATAACTTGAGTTTACATGCAAAGGTGGTAAGTTTCCGGCGTTCATTTGACATAAAACGCTAAAAACGTAAACTCACGCCAAAAATATAAAAATCGTAAACGTAAATATTCGTAAATCACGAAATGACATAGAATGACTTTATTAGGTATAATTCAGGTAGACTAAGCTTAGTCCGACGTCAGAACGCTTTCGATAACGATTTTCAGTTTTACGCGTGATAACTTCCCGAATTAACGTCAAATTAAACGTAACTTATAAAAGTTAAAATAATGAACAGAAATGATTAAAAATGTTGACCATAAATTTACGGAGTGTTACCGTCTTTTCCCGTTAAAAGAGCTTCGTCCCGAAGCTCAGTGTGTGATATTGGATTTTAGGTTGGAGGGATATAGGTGAGGGTATTTCTTTCGGAACTAATATTCGCGTTCCTATGTGAATTCAGGACCTTTCCTGGAATTCCACCTAACCTTAACGATCGGGATACGACTTTGATTCAATTCTTTTGGTCCTTAATCTCAACCGTTCCTCGAGGAAATGGAGCTTGTCGCTGATTTAAATCTCATCAAGGGGAATCGATGAGTGTTTCGTTAAGAAAAAATCCTCAGGTTTGGCAATGAAAGGTTTGCTATGGGAACTCTGCCAATTGCTCGGAGTTCAGTCGATAGGCAACAATTCCAAACTTTTAGCGATGATCTTAAAAAGTCCAATATAACGAGGGTTCAACTTTCCCCGTTTGCCAAAACATATTATCCCTCTCCATGGCGATTCTTTCAACATGACCTTGTCTCCCACTTGAAACTCAAGTTTTCGTCTTACGTCGGCATAGCTTTTCTGACGTTCACGGGTGGCTCGAATAGGACTCTTGATTTGAATAATATTCTTAGTTGTCTCATGGATGATCTCTAGGCCGGTGAGCTGACTATCTCCAACTTTAGCCCAGCCGATAGGTGATCGACACTTACGTTTATACAACGCTTCAAACGATGCAACCTTAATGCTGGTATGGTAGCTATTGTTATACGAGAACTCCACCAACGGTAAATGTCTATCCCAACCTTTTCCAAACTCGATCACTCAGACATACAATGTGTCCTCCAATGTTTGAATGATTCTCTCACTTTAACCATCAGTTTGCGGGTGGTAAGCTATACTCATATCCAATCGAGTACCTAACGCTTTATGAAAAGACCGCCAAAAATGTGAAGCGAATTTGCCATCACGGTCGGAGATGATCGAAACTGGCAGTCCATGCCTTGAGACTACTTCCTTCAAGTATTGTCTCGTCAACTTTTCCAACGAGTCGTCTTCTCTCATGGGTAGGAAATAAGCAGACTTGGTCAGACGATCGACGATTACCCAAATCGTGTCTTGACCCGTTACCGTCTTTGGCAATTTAGTAATGAAGTCCATTGTTATATTCTCCCATTTATACTGTGAAATTTCTAGTTGAACCAACAATCCAGATGGTTTCTGATATTCAGCCGTAACCTTGGCGCACGTTAGACACTTGCTGACGTAAGTGGCAATTTCTGCTTTCCTGTTGGGCTACCAATACAGCTTCTTCAAATCTTGGTACATCTTATCCGATCCATGATGGATGGAATACTTTGACTCATGTGACTCGTGCATAATTAAAGCCCTCAACTCTCCAAAACACGGAATCCAACTCCGGTTGTTCAAACACAATGTTTCGTCGACACGAGATTCAAGTTTATTAATCATACCATGCATATCTTCGTTTATGTAGTTCTCTTCCTTCTTTGCCTCAGATTGAGCATTCAAAATTTACTTAGGAAGATTTAAACCAATTGTCATAACCAAGGCCCGAACTCGCAGTGGCTTAATCATGTCCTTTCGACTAAGTGCATCAGCCACCACGTTCGCCTTTCCTAGGTGGTATCAAATCTCACAGTCGTAATTACTCAACAATTCCAACCATCATCGTTGTCTCATGTTCAATTCTTTCTGATCAAGAATATGTTGCAAACTCTTGTGATCAGTAAACACGACGTACTTCGTGCCATACATGTAACATTTCTCAATTTCAGGTCATTTTACGACTCCTATTATTCATCACTATTTATTTTAGTCCGATACGCGTTTACTTTTAATTTAACTTTTAAACTAAATCGCGTAGACTAGAAATAATCATTTAACGTAGACGGTCACCAAATAAATTAAGGTTTACGTCAAACAAGTGTCATATAATTATTAAGAAGATAATTATTAACTTTGCGTATTTTATTTTTATTGGTCACGTAAAAGGCTTACGTTTCGCAATAAAATACATTTAGACACACCTCGGAAATACCTAGACTTACCTAGACTCAAACTAATACCCATTTTAAACCTTAAACATAAAATTAAATCAAATCTTGTATTAATACCCCACTAGGACCGAATATGGGAACTAAACCAACTAGAAATCCTTAAAAATCTTACTAAGTACATGTACATCTAGGTTTTAATTAAGGTTTGTACTTAATGTTCCTAGTAAGCTAATACCCATTGGATAAAGACCATTTTTGCTCTCTTTCTCTCTTGGATGCCGCGGCAACACACAAGCCTACACAAACCATGAAATCTTGTCAAATCCTATATAAATCTTGTACAAATATTGAGTAATTAAGGATTGTACTTAGTTGTTTTAGCAAAACCATTAGAGAGTAACTAGAAAACCCAAAACCACTAACCTAGGGCTCGGTTTGGTTTGTTTATGGGACTAGGAAAGCTAACTAGTTATTTTGCCTATAAATACCACTCACATTTACCATTAAACACTTCTTGAGACTTGTAAACACACAAACACTCAACAAATAAGTCATTGTCTTATTTCTCTCTTGTTTCGGGTCCTAAGCCGCAAACAAACACTCTCACAATTCTTATTCGAACATAAGAATTAGTGCTAGGTCTTCATATAAGTCATAGAAGGGAGTACACGAGCCAAAAGCGGGTTATTTGATAAGCTTGGAGCTTAGGATTGGGTTATACGATTTGGGGTTAACTACACGATAGACTCTAGGACCTCTTATAAGTCACGTACAAGCTTAAACTCCTTCGTATTATAATGTTTTTCCTTGTTTGCTAGTCGTGTGTCACGTTCATATGTAAATAAATTCACTAACATGAGCATGTGCATGATAAATGCAAGGCACGCGCGTTAATTTCATGTACAAAGGTACAATGTCACTAGGGTGGTGCAAGGACATAATAAGACGCGTGTAATGTGATTTAATGGCAAGCAAAAGCTTAAACATTTTTGTTAAATGAAAATGTTGATGCCAACGTGAACACTAGCTCATTTACAAATAAATTTCATGAAACTGTACGTAAACTATTTAAGAAAACATGATAGTGTAGCTTAGGAAAGGGTATACGACAATACTAGACGTTTGCATGTGTTACATGACTCTTATATAAGCTAAACGAACTCAATTGTTATTCCTAGAACTATTACCAAGCCGTGTATGTTTCTAGGAGGATAAATGGACCACTTATGGGCCTTGTTGGACCAAAGAGTCCATTAACGGATGTTAAAGGGCCCAACAGCCTGATAAATAGACCACTTATAGGCCTTGTTGGACTAATGTCTTATTAGACTCATGAGTAATAAGCATACATGGAAAGAAACCTTAACGGGCCGTGAATGGGCCCATTAAACCCAAACAGGCCCAACGGGCCGTATCTATAAAGCCACAACTTATTGATAAGCTCCACGAGCTTATTAAGAGACCTATGTGCTTATTGAACTCACATGGACTCTAAGGTAACTCAAAAACATAACCGGATCCTTATCGGGCTTGATAGCCCATTACCATGACCAACGAAAACCCATAAGCCACAAATAAGCTTAGACAGCTTATTTGCGAGCTTAAACAGCTTATAGGACTTATAATAACTTTAGAAAAGCTAATGGACCTTAGAGGAGTGAGTCCAAAAGCTTAAAGGGCCTTATCGAACTCTTAATGGACTCAAAAGCCCATTAACGAGCTTACTAGCTTATTGAATAAGCCATACAGTGAAAACAGATTAATTATAATCATAAGTGCTTAATGAGATAAGAAAATAAGTTGGATCATGTAGTGAAACCCTAATGGACCTTTAAAAACATTTCGGGTTAAGGTTGATGGGCTAACGAGCCCAACAAGCTCGAATAAGCTCAAATAAGCTCACCCGAGCTTATTTTTCAGCCAAACAGTCTCACATAAGCTTATATAAGCCAAATGAGTGCTTGTGTGCTTTTGGAATCTTAAATGGACCATTCATTAGCTTAATGGACTTTTACGAGTCCAATAGGCCCAATAAGCCTAAATAAGCTCATCTGAGCTTATTTATAAGCTGCCAACAGCTTATGTAGCTTATTGGAGTTAATAAAACCTATGGCCACTTGTTAGAACTTATTTGGACTTAAAATGTGATTTTTACAAGTTAAGGGACTAAAAGTGTCAAATTTCAAACTTAAGGGTTAAAACTGTCAAAACTGGTTTTATAAAGTTTTAAGGACTGTTTTGTCACTTCTGGAACTTAAAGGACTGTTTTGAGAATATAAGGACCTAAAGTGTAACCTTTGTAAAGTTAAAGGACTAAAAGTGACAACTTGGAAAGTTAGGGGTTAAAAGGTGTAATTTAACCAAACTTAAATAAAAGGACTAAAGTTGTCAAACTTAGAAACTTAAAAGTATGTTATAAAACTTAAATGATTTTATAAATACTTGAAGGGTCGGACTGGACTTAACATAATAAAAGTATTATTGTATCTAAAGTCAAGGTTTATCGGTGTATAAACTATCAGGTTAATAGATGTATATTTATTAACGATATCTATCCTTAGTCGTATACCTTCCCAAGAGCCATCAAGTAAATACAAATACAATAAACATGTGCATCACCACACAAGTGATAACATATATAATAAACTTTGCTAATTATTGCTTAGTCTTTGTACTTTATTGTCGTTAGCCTAAACTTGTAGACTAAGACTGGCCGTATTTACTTAGGTATTTGACGGTGTGATTCATTTGCCATACTTGGATATATTTACCAGTTTCAGAGGACTACTTACTAAGGTGAGTTCATAGCCCCATGTTTTACAATTATTTAAATGATTTACATCTTTGGGTGAGAACATGCTTTGTTTTACAAATTGGACGCAAGTGTACATTTTATACTATGATTACGTGTTTGCCTAAGTAGCGATAACCCACTGAGCCCTTTATCATGAACTGTCAATTACTAGATTGTGAGCGCGAATGTTATAAATAGATCTATTTGGGATTGACATCCCCGTTTGGGTGAGTAGCGCTCACTGTGCCGGGTTGCCGGACAACAAACGTATACCATGTCGGATTTGGGATGTTGCGGGTTAGAACATCATTCACGGGCATTTATTGGCAATTTATTGCATTCATACATGTCAAGCTTCAGTGTCATGAGCTTAGGAAAACGTAATTACTTTCTATGATGTTTGCATCTGTTGCTTAATCATACACTTGGAAATCTTGCGGTCCTACTATTGATTTACATAAACCTATGAATTCACCAACTTTATGTTGACGTTTTAAGCATGTTTTCTCAGGTCAATAAGGCACGAGGTGCTCAGATACATTGGGGGTCACTTTTGGAGAAAGTCAATACTAAAGATTTGGGTCGTATTACATTTTGGGAACATTTGTTATAAACCGAAATCTTTACCTTTATTGTCGAACAATTTGAAGCCATGAGCTTATGTAATGAACAAGTATTTTGTTAATCCAATGTATCTTTTTAAAATGACACGTTTAGTGGTCGTTCTCATATCTTGTGCTATTGATCTATGAAGTAACGCCCTCGGATATTCAACGTTCCGCTGCTACCCAGATTTGGGGTGTTACAAAGAGATGAGATGAACATCATGTTTGCTTATCTTGAGTATCTTCTCACTACCGCAATCACCTCACACTTTCCACCTTCACCTTGAAATGTTTTCACAAATCTCATAAAGTGTCACCCCAACCTTTTGCTCAAAATTCATCCCCTATGAATCATGAATCATCTAAAACTTATGTAGTATTATCTTTATCTACTTCATGTAGTATGTTTAGATTGTAGTGTAATTTATGGATTAATGCTTCCTTGTTCGTCTTAGCTTTATTTTCATTGCATAAGTTAAATTAGTTATGTTTAATATTGTATGAGTTTCTTGATTATTAAATGAAACTCCCTTATGGGTGACTTGAATTTAGTGTACTACTATATGGTTTAACTTGCATGAATTGCTATCTTGCTACTAGTTGGGAATATTATCTTGCACTTCTACCTCTAACTTTGTTTTGTAGCAAACAATTTTCGTAAGATCGATCTCATGGTGCCCCAAAACAAGGGGGAGCATACATCAAAGGGGAGTCTTGATATCGTCGACTTTTTTCTTTCTACAACAATTCGATGATCATCTTTTTTGAATTCGACAAAAATGGGGAGAAATGGAATGAAACTCATTAATAATCTTGAAACATTTAATTTTATATAAAATGAGTTTATATTTTATCATCATTAAAAAGGGGGAGATTGTTAATACAAATAATGTCTAAAAAATTTATTTATATTTTTTGACCTCTCAATGTTTTGATAATAACAAAATGTAAAAACGTTTACGATAAAAATAAACGTTTACAAATTATTAATCGTAAAATTCCATTTCTAAAATTAGTAATCACTTAAGGTATGGACAAACAAATCATTAAGCATGATTAGTGATCAAGAAAATATTTTTTTCTTAACCATCACATTTTTATAAAAGCATTTTCACAAAAATAAATATACAAAATATTTTGTAATTAAAAGAAAAGTTTTATTTAAAACTTAAATTTGAAATTTCAATTTTCCTCCCAAAATGAAAGCTTCCATACCAGATACAACATTCCTAACAAAAAGACAAAAACAGGAGCGGAGTCTACTGGGCGGCCCCCAGATATATCTGGGACCGCCTGCAGATGACAGTTGGGATTCCTGTCTATAAATACTGCACTATTTCTGGCAGAAAAACACACCTCTTTGCAAGAATTTTTATAGTCTTCTTTCTCTCTCTAAAAACATTCTCTCTCACTAAATCTCTTGAACCTTTTTTCTCTCTCCTTAATTTCATTGTTCTTAACATCATTTTAGATCTTGTTTTCAAGTGATTCTAATTTCTTTTCTCATCTTCATCTCTATCAAGTGCATGAGAAGAACATTCGTTTTTTCTTTTTTTTTTTTTTTTTTTTATTTCTTTTTTTTTCTGCTCAGAAACGAATTGGTATTTAGTGATCTCTCCTCTCTTCTTCTTAAGTTCAACATCTCTATTGTAATTTCTGTGTAATTGTTTGTTTTTGATTGTGTGTAAATAGTAGTTGTCAGATTGTTAGTGTACATTGTTGTGAAGTGGTATATTGGTACTAAGCTATGATTAGGACTCGACATTTAGTTTAGTGTCGGAAACATCGATATAGCGACGTGTAAAAACGGTTTTTCTCCGCCTGTAGGGGCAGCTTGTTGACTTGTGAATCTCTCTAGTGGTTTCATAGGGGAGTGGAGTAGGGCGAAGAAGAGCTTCGTATCCGAACTACTATAAATCTTGGTATCTTGGTTTGATTGTTCCTTCTCTCATCTCTTTATATTGTTGTGATTGTTAGTTAGTATTAGTTTAGATATCTACATTATTGATTCATATTTTTGATTGGTTAAGCATACAACTCGAATCTAAGTATTTTGAAAGCAAACTTTCAAAACGTAAAACGAACTTGTAAACTATTCAACCCCCCTTCTAGTTTTCACAATTGGTATCAGAAGCCAAGGTCACTCAAGATTTTTAAAATATATTGTATTTTAAAGCATGGATCGATTTATATATTCCGACAAATATCTAGAAGGGCAATCCATGCAAAGACCACCACTTTTTGAAAGTGGTAGTTTTATTTACTAGAAAAATAGATTCGAGACATATGTTAAATCAAAAGATCTTGATCTTTGGTATTGATGTGTCGTTGTGTGGTGTATAATTTATTGATTCAAGTTTTAAATTTATATTTTGCCGACTAAACCAAAAACAACACTTTAACGGGCAGTGTACCCGATCGGTAGTAGTTTCATGGTAAGTAGGGTGTCGAACACTTGAAGCGAGGTTAAATCTATCAATTTAATTAATATCTTGGTTATCTAATCTATGTTAATTCTATTATATTCTAATCCTATGTTAAACCTATGTCTGTCTAACATCCTAATTCTAACAGAAAATAGGGGTTTTCAGCCTGAGAGACCGGCACGGTTTGGTTGGTGACTACAATCAATTCAAGACACTTTAACCCACGCGAGCTAATTAACAAAAGATGAAAGAGCGGTCAAACCTTATATAAGAAAACTGTATTAACCATTATTAATCCGATTAGAACGTTGGTTTATTTATTAAGTGCAATGATTTTTAGGGTCGTAGTTCCAAGGAACAACCCGCCTTATACCCCTCTTTGAGTTTGTTTATCTTCTAAAAGGTGAACCGTACATCGCAAGTGACACAAAAGATAAGTTTTTGAATCTTTGGTTTGGGAACTTATTAATGGATAATACTTCAGTTGAAAGTATTATTTGTTGGTGTTCTTTTACCAACTTGTGATTTTTTATCTTTTTATTTTTTATTTTTTTTATTTATTTTTTTTATTTATTATTTTATTTTATTATTATTTTTTTTATATACTAATTAAAAAATGAAAAATATTTTTTGTATTGTTAAATTTTTATAAAGAAAATAACTTCACAAGGAAGGG
>BQNB010125398.1:0-11551 GCA_026074375.1 Tanacetum coccineum | reverse complement strand
TAAATCGTAAAAACAAGTATCGGAAGTGATCGTAAACTACGAAACACTTAGAAAAGATAAAATAGCTCATATAATATCTAACCTAATTAAAATCCGATGTCGGAACGCGTCCGATGACGTTTTTCAGATTTACGCGGGTTAACTTCTCGGTAAACCGTCATATTCAAACATAACGTATAAAAGTCAAAAATAAGGATCGGAAAAGTTTAAAATATTTACCTGAAATTTACGGGGTGTGACATAAACCCTAGAAAAGATCTAGGCTTTGCCACATGTTTCAGCTAGATTAATTAAGGGGAGCACATTCTCTTCAGCCAAGAGGAAGGCTTCGAGTATAGGCTCCGAGATTGTGCCCATGTGCGGTTGTTTGCACGAGCGGGAAGCTAGGATGACGTTATTTGTAGTAGAGTCCACAAGATATCATGTTTTGTCTTTTACTACCGGAGGCTAGGTCGCGATGCCAGATGAAGCACGCCACCAGGCACCATCGACGCATCGTTATGGGTCAACCTTACAAAGAAGAAGCGTCTAAATGACCCAATCGAAGCGTCGTTGAAGGCTTATTACCACGAGTCTGGCATTTGCTTTGTAGTTTGCACATTATACCCTAAAGACACGATAGGATATGTGATAATTTAAAAAAAATTGTGATAAGATTGTAATCTATATAAATCACCTCCATTATGTTGCGACTTGGATTTAGCATGTCAAGGAACACTGATATGATATATGAGTGAATTCGGGTGAATGGAATCTTTTATTTAATTTAATCCGTATACTTCGAGTGAATGTAGTGGTGACTGCAGAGCTACGTCAGCGCCAACTCAGTTTTCTCTCTCTTAGATCACACCACACCAAACACACGTAGTGATGACCGCAGAGGACACCGAACAATTTTTTTTAAATCATTACATTAATAAATAATTAAAACATTACAAATACAAATACTGAAATTAAAATACGGAAATTAAATTACAGAAATTAAAATACGAAATACAAATACTGAAATTAAAATACGGAAACTAAAAACTAATAGTCTAAATTCCAACGCTCCTTGATTTTTTTCTTCAAAAACAACGCCGTAGATAAAGCTCTGCCAGTTAAATGATCATGATCTTCATTGTAATACTTGAGGTCCTCCTCGAATTTTTGTTGTTGCTGAAATTCGAACATTTTTGTTAGAGGTCTAATTCTTTATCACGTTGTGCAATCCTCAGTCTCTCCAATTCTCCTAGCTCCTGGCGCTTTCGTTCTTCCAGTTCTAATTCACGCTCTTTAATTCGTAAATACTCAGAGGAGGACTCCTTCCTCTGTGTAAAAAACGGCGTTGCAGCCATTGTGAATTTACTAAGCAACGCGTCAACAAGACTAGGATCACCTGCAATTGAAGTTTCTGAACGAGCACCAGATGATGATCCTTTCTTCTTAGCCCGGTCTCGGCCAATTGGTGCAGGAACCTCTTGAGCTTCTACATCCTCTGAATCAGCTGCTTCATCGTTTAGATTCACGCCAATGTGTGCTGAATCCGAATTTCCTTGTGACGTATTTTCTGATGTCCTCGATTTTTTGGAAGATGATTGTTTGGATTTATAAAACTTTGGCATTTCAACCTTTTTCCATTTAGGATGGTCTTTCAAAATCTTCCAACATTCAGTCAATGTAAAAGGAGCATTGTAAATAGTACGATACTCGAGCTCGGCTTCTTGATAGACAGTATTATCACATGACCCACTTTGGTGCCTATCTCGGACACTATTATAAATCTCACAAAATTGACTAACCTTAGGACGAATCCTATTTTTCCATTTGCAGTTAACAGAATCGTAGCTTCTTTTGTCTTCGCCCATTTCTTCGTGAAAGCGCTCAGCTACTTCCCTCCAAAACCCTGCCGCTTTTTTGCCATTTCCTTGGACGCTATCCTCCGACTTCGCTACGAAAGCTTTACACAAAGCTATCTCCTCCTCAATGGTCCACGGTTCGACGAACTCTTTGTCATTCTTCTTGGTAGGTTTTGATCTTCTTGTATATTTTCGTTTTGGTTGCACGGGCTCAACTTCCTCGACGGGAGAGTCGTTTTCAACCGGTTGGGATGGACCTTCCGAATAGGGTTGGAACGGTTGAGAAGCGGAAGCCCATAAAGGTTCGAAATTGTCATCGTCAAGATTAAAAGCCGGGATCGGAGAAGATTGGCTTGGCGGCGGTGATGCTCGTTGTGGACGATAAATTTGATTTTGCGCTTGTTGGGTATACCAAGGAACGGAATACGGATTTGGTGGGGAAAGGTATTGGATTCCGCCGTGAGTAAAATGAACCGGTGGGGATTGACCGTGTAACATAAAGTTAGGGTCGGTATTTGTTGGAACGGTTTGTTGACGTCGGGATTTGGGTGTTTTATTTTTGTTAGACATTGTTTGAGTTTTGTAGTATAAATTGTAAAAAATATTGTGTGAAAAATGAGTAGAAATAGGTTGAATTTATAGTGGAAAAAATGGGGTAATTTTTTTTATTTTATAAAACTAAACGGCTAGAAATTTTGAAATGGAACCAAAACCATTTACTCGGTCTTGTGACCGACCCAACAAATGAAAAAGTCTAGGGGGGACGCGTCTGCCATTAGGTCAAGTAGTGGGAAGACCGACCGAATTGAATGGACACGTGAGACGACCGACCTTGGTCGACCTTTGCATTACGTTCAGCCTTAATAAGCAATTGCTAGTACATATACATGTGATAAATTTTAATTACGAATTAAAACTAATCAATGATTTTAGAAATCTCATCTACCGTATGTCTGGGTGTATATGTATACATTTATTTTTCAATGGTTAGCCTAGGTCATGAGAGTGGAGGAAACACCTGATGGCAAAGCTCCCGGAGGCCTTATTGCCGAACGACAACTCACAAAACACCGCTCCTTCCTTGCGGCATCCTCATTTTCTTTTCTTTCGTCATTATCTTTCCGCAACTTTTAATGAGAGTCGATATGTTATATGTGTATTTTATGGTATACTTAATAGTAACTAATAAAAAAAGATATTCTTTAAAGTTTTAACGAAAATGAAGGGAGCTGAAATAGTGAGTAAAACCACTAATTGCACCCTTCAATTATAGTAACATTTACACGACAATAACGGTATCCAATCTTGTTTAAAAAAGATATAAGAAAAAAAAGATGTAAGCAATTACTATAAAATGATTTTAATATATTTTTTTTCCTTGAATATTATTTTTATGTAAAATTACATAACATATTTGTATGGAAAAGAAATAAAGTTATATAAGACACACGAAACAAAAGCTAAAAAAACGATAAATATAAAATATAAACATATAAAAGAATATCATGCACATTTAACGGTGAGAGTTAAAGGTAGGTCAAAGTTATACATAACAACATGCTTAGACCATCCGTAATGGATAGTCATATACTTGATCATCTCCATTACGCCCAATTGAAGGACGCGTCTCCTATGCAAAAAAAGACTCAATCGAAGTAATGATTAAGTCCTGTGAGTATGTTTGTGTGTGTCGGTGTTTTATTTAACAACTTGTGACCGCACTTAACTTATTACATTAACTTGATCATTAAGATGGCTGTAGTGAGTTGACACTGATGTGACAATAGTGATCACGGTCACCATTACGCTTAACCTTGAATATTTTTATCATTTCAAGGATAAAAATAACTTAAGACTTACGCTAGTAGTAATAATTGGGTCGTGGTTGGGGTTGACCCTCCATTTGGACGCGTGGGGTGTCGGGTATGTTTTTGGTTGATTTGCTCGCATACTTGACCTTTGGCTTTTTATATGCTTGTGTGTGAGTTTGTGTTTTTATATTGTTTCTGTAAGGTATTTTTGTAGTCAAGCGTTAGCGAGGTATATTTTTTATGATAACCGCGATCGATTTATTAGGAGTATTTGATCATGTTGAGCAGGGCCGTCTTTGAGGGTGTGCGGGGTGGGCGACCGCACAGGGCCTCAAAATTTCAGGGGCCCTAAAATTTCTCACCTTAATAATATGTTAAATGCTTAGATAACTAATTTGCATTATATCTTATAAACAATGTTATTTTACATATAAAAAATTCTTCTCGTAGTCAAGCGTTAGCGAGGTATATTTTTTATGATAACCGCGATCGATTTATTAGGAGTATTTGATCATGTTGAGTTGTCGGAAATTGTTTAATGTCTCACAAGGCGGGCCAAACGATGATTAATCCATGGGTAGAAGGCGAAGAAGAATCTTGTCAACATGTCTTATCATATTAATCATGGTAGACATGTGATACATTAAACACCATCTACATCAGATTTTTATTTTATTTTTATTTTGCAAGGACAATTATGATTTTAAATCATGTATTGCTTAAAAGAAATACTCCGTCCGTCCCATTTTTATTGTTCATGTTTCTCTTTTGGGATGTCCCAATTTAATTGTCCACTACTAAAAATAGATAAGGAAGTTTGATCAAGTTTACTATATTACCCTTGTTTGAAATTATAATTACAAACTTGAAAGAAGACTTTAATTAATTAATTAAGGGTAAAACTGTCATTCTGTCAAAAAGAAAGAAAGAGAATGCAGTAATAAATGCACTTTTCTTAAACTGTGTGTTTTTTGTCGGGGACAATAATTTTGGAACGGAGGGAGTACTACGTAGTACTTTTTGACTATAAAAAATATTAACATATTTATTGGCTGTCCGTCAATTAAAAATTATTATGAAGCCGATATATCATCTAGGCCGCCACTCCTTGATGTGTGTGTTTATGTGAGTGGGGCTTTCGCCTTTGACACAAACTAGGATGACTGATTTTGTTTCCCCTTCACACGTTTACGTCGTGCCGCATCAATCAACCATCATGGTTTGTGTCAAAGGCGATAAACACACACATCAAGGAGTGGGGGCCTAGATAATATCCCGGCTTCCCAATATTTTTTTATAAATCTCTTAAATTTCTAATAAAGTGATTTATAATAAATAAATAATGATAATAATAATAATAATAAAATAAGTAAATTACAATTAAATACAATAGAATTAAATAAATATAATAATAATAATAATAATATCGCCTTTGACGCAAAAGATTGAATGATAGTATCTCCGCTCCCCTCTAATTTGTTGTGAATTCTATTATTATAATGAAGTGATGATTTAATTAAAAAAGTAAAAAATAATTATAATTGTGAATATTAGTTTTTTTTTTTAAAACTGCAAAAATCATCCCTTGGTTTAAACATATTTTGGCAAAAATCATCCTTGTGTGTTTTAAATGACATAATTACCCTCCATAATTCGTGGTGAGGGATGATTTTTGCCGAACATTTCAGCGCTCAAGGATGATTATTGCCAATAGTATCGGTTAGGGATGATTAGTGCCAAAAAGTACAAACCACAGGGATGATTTTTGCAGTATTTATTGGCTGTCTGTCAATTTGCAACTATCATGTATATAGTTCAAAGTTACGAATATTGTTAGAAAAAATGAATATATTTGGAAACTCTGAATAGTTGAAAGCAATGTATGCTGAAAATAATGCAAGTACAATAGTTGCAACTAGGGCTAATCATTGATCGATTAGGATCAGTTCGGATCGAAAACTGATTTGATCCAGAACTCCGGACTGAGAATTGGACCGAAACATTCAGTCAAGCTCCTGGTCAATCAAGTCTGATATGGTTCGTCCGTTCTTCCCGGTCCAACAAAACATAATAGCCGGTTGCAGGGGCGGAGCAAAAAAAAATTGATCGAGGGGCACATTTCGATAATTTTTAGAAACTACACTACAAATTGGTTTTTAGAGGGGCAAATTACAAAAAAAGCCAGATATTTTAGAATATTTACATTACAATTTTTTTCGCTAGGGGGCACTTTCCCTTGCCCCCTATCTCCGCCACTGGCCGGTTGTGCATAAGATCAAACCGGACCGAATTGGATTGATGACCTAAAATGAGCAAAAGAGTAGAAGAAAGACCGGACCAAAATATGTTTAGATAGTATTTTATTCCATAAGTTTTTTCATGATCCATGAAAACAAAAGTATACTGATTATGTGATACTCCATTTGTTTCAAATAGTAGTGATATAGTGTTTCAAAAGAGTAAACTGCAAAAATCATCCCTGTGGTTTGTAGTTTGTGACACTAATCATCCCTAGCCGATACTATTGACACTAATCATCCCTGAGTGGCAAATGTTCGGCAAAAATCATCCTTATTGGGGATGATTTTTGCAAAAAGTTTAACAAAAAGTTTTGCAAAAATCATCCCTCTAGGGATGATTTTTGCCGAAAGTTTCACCACTCAGGGATGATTAGTGCCAATATTATCGGCTAGGGATGATTATTGCCACAAACTACAAACCACAGGGATGATTTTTGCAGTTTACTCGTTTCAAAACTATCTTTACGAACAATAAAAATACACAAAAATACATAAAGTTAAGAGAATTATATAGCAGCATTCACCTCATGAATGTTTTTGATGGTTACTCAACAAACAAATACGATTTCTAACAAAATTTTGGATGTTGCTTCAAGTTTGTCCGATTAGAGCTACATTGGGCTTATTAATTCCAAAAAGGTTGTACCATTCTTTTTGCATTTCAGAAATAAAAAGCCTGTAACATTATGGACCCTAAAAAGCCCTATCATATTTATAAAATCATTATATCAAGCCCATCAACTCATAAAAAATAAGATACATTTTTCTTTCTTCATATTTCACATTTCATCCATCTTTTGATGAGTATACAGAAGGAAAAAAAGAAAAAAGATATACATACTCATATAGCTCGTCTATGAAATTTAAAAGACAAATTTTGATGCCGAGTTATGGAACAGTGTTATAAGTATAAAATTTAACGTGACATCTCTCTTGAATATAACATGACGCTAGTATACCTGATGCTCTTAAATTGTCAAAAGAAACAACTTTCAAATAATGTAATGCAGATAGATGCACCTTTTATCGCAATCCTTTAACGGAAAGAATGAGTTTGACGAGTTTGTTATTGTAGATGTTCTTATGTTATACTATATGTCAATGTCCCGTATTCTTACAGAACATGCCTCTTTTTTGTTGTAAAACGAGTTTTGAAACTCGCGTTTCGCGGCGGGGCGTTTGTAAATTGTTGATAAAGGATTCCGGATCGGGTTGAGTTAGTGGGCCGGGTTTAAAAAAGCATTTAGCAACTGAGCAACACATATCGTATCTTATTATCTCATTGTCCCTTTTAAGTGAAAACAAAATAGCTAAACAGTTAAAAGTCGTTAAAGGTTTCTCAAACTACGTTTTAATTATCTGTGTTAGTTAAAGGATGTAATACCTATAATTGCAAAAAAAAAAAACACCTACAAGTCTGATTAATCGCCGCATTGGCACAACTCGGGCTACCAACCTTGCCGATTTATGTAAACAGATCGAACAAATCGGTCAACCGTGGTCAACGACGATCAATGATGGTCAAACTTGCCGAAAACCTGCAAATCTTGCCGGAAATACCCAAAATTTACCGGAAACTTGTTTTAGTCATTTATAGTAGTTGTTTATATCTATTACAAGTTGTTTTCTAAAAACTTCTCGCAGAAAATACCAAAAAACTGTCATAAATGTCAATACGATTAATCACAAATTAATCCCGCCTATATCAATTACAAGTTATTAGGAGGTCGGTCTCCCGACTACCGTTTCACGATTTTTGCAACCTAGCCTATAACTATTTGGAGTTTTCTACCTTGTGTGGACACATAATTGAAGTTTAATTAGAGGTTGCAAAAATGTTAATTAGTAGTCGGTTGGTTAACTCCCTTCTAGCTTGTAATCAGTATCTGCAGGATTAATCGGTAATTAACTGAATTGGCATTTTCGAAAAGTTTTTGGTAATTCCAGCGAGTTTTGGTATTTTCGGTGAGTTTTAGCTATTTATAGCAAGATTGCCTTATACCAACAACTTGTAATAAATATAACGACTATAAGTAAATAAAACAAGTTTCCGCCGTGTTTATGGTGTTTTCGGCAAGAATTGCAAGTTTTCGATAAGTTTGACCACCGTTAAACACTGTTAAGCGATTGGTTTGACCGATTTTCTCAAATCTAATACGTTGGTGGCTGATTATGCATAAGCGATGATTTATCGACCTGATAGACTTTTTTTTTCAACACAAACGCAACCAACATGTAAATACAGTAATGTTCTTAATTATGTTACACTATGACACAAGTTAAAAAAACAGTAACTAATTTACTAAACAGATACTGTATAGTTGATTACATATTGGTAATGACACCAAATGTAGTGCTAGTAGTGATAGACATAATTGGAATAAGAATCTAAAATCTTGTGGATTAGGATTGGATTTTTGGAAGTAATCCCCTACAAATCTTTAGTTGATACTATAAAATATTATTCCATATATTTAGCTGGCTTAATCCCTTTTTGACCACTCCCATAATATTAGATAATCCTACTGATCATATAAGATAGGGTTTTTGGCTTTAAATAGCCACGTACTTTTCCAAATATACCCATATGGTACGTGTACTAAATTTATTATCCATATGGTACATGAACTTTACATTTCGTATCAATATGGTACATTTATTACCGGCTACTTGTAAAACCGGTTACTTTTTTAGAATTTTTTTTTTAACTTTTTAAATATTATTTTTTTCATTATTTCGAAAAAAGTAATTTTTTTTACAAAATTAAAAAAAAATCGCACTTTCTTAGAACTTTATTTTGTAAACAAATTTACATTTTTTTGTACTTTTTAAATTTAAAAAATATTTTTTTTACATTATTATTCGTAAAAAATTTAATTTTTTTACAACTTTTTTTAAACAAAATTGTACTTTTTAAAATCTTAATTTTAAATTTTTTTTAAATAATCAATTTTTTTTTCTTACGGAATTATTTTTAAATTTAAGAAAATTTTAAAAAATTAAAACATTTTTATCGTTTTCTTCGAAAAAATAAAAACATTTTTTTTTAAATTTTAAAAGTTAAAACAGTTTTTTTAAGTTAAGAAAAATCTAAAATATAAAAAAAAACTAAACGTTTTCCTTTGAAAAAATAAAAAAATAAATTTTTTTAACGATTTTATACAATTTTACGTTTTAAAAAGTACGAAATATTTTTTAAAAGTTTTGCAAAAAAATTCTAAATTTAGTACACGTACCATATGGGTACATTTGAGAAGATGATGAATAGTGTTAGGATGCCACGTAAGGGTTTAGCCTGTTAAACAGGTGGAAAATTCAGTTTAGGTATCATATTGACACGAAATGCAAAGTTCGTGTATGATGTGGGCAATAAATTTAGTACACGTACCATATAGGTACATTTGAGAAAGTACGTGACTATTTAAAGCCAAAAACCCTATAAGATAATACAAAGACTCAATCTTTGACATATTACTCTCATTATAAGCATGCATGTTTAACTATATGAATTAACAAACATTTCTGGCATTTCTAGTGCAAGTAGATTTTCATAATTGTGATTAAGTTCATTTAATTTGCGTCGTAAAAGCGCGTTCAACTGTTTTGGATAGACTAGTCAGCATAGTTTTAACTTCGAACCACCATGTTGTAGTTACTTTTCTGAACATGATTTATCGGCGACGACGACGACCACAACAACAATAAATATACACTCTAAAATTTGGGTCAATTAGTCATAAAAACAAGTAGACGAAGCCAAAAGGAAAGAGGAGGAGGCAAGAGTGAGTGGAGACTTGCGGGCCGGTGGAGTCGCAACAAAAACCATGGTTCAAAACAGTGATGTGCGGCGACGTTTTTCTCTCGTCACATTAAAGTGTACGGTGCAGGGAGGATCACACGTCATAAAACTTTTTTTCCCCTATGCCGACACCAAACTGCACCACCCCACTCACCATAGCGGCGTTATCCGGTCCCTCGCCAAGGCCATAACGACTGCTTTCTGTTATAATTGATGAGGATTTTTTAGTTATAATGATGTTATAAGTGTGTACTAAGGTGGCGATCATATAATATGTTATAGGGTACAACTGCACACATCTCTTTTAGTTTAACGTTATTATATTAATTTTCTAATTTTATAATGTTTTCACCATCTACTCTTCATGCCCTAATTTTTTTTCCAGCTTTTTTTTTTGTCTTCTTACCTTGTGCCTCTAAGATATGAGTTTGAAAATCTTTTATGTTATTATAGAAATCGACACTTTAACAGATACAAGAATTACATTTCTTTTTTCTAATACAAGAATTACATTCCGTTTGTGTCAACATCACCGATGGTCAATGTAATTCATAGCATCTCGCTCGTTATATAAATACAAATATAATGACATTTAAAAACAAAAAACAATAAATAAAATCTTCAATGTTATTTAATTTTTAGTTTTTTGAGAATTTTTTTAAATAGTTGCTTTCTTTAGTTAGACTTTTGGGTGAGGTGGGTCATTGTGTTTTAACTTTAGTTGACAAGTCTTTTGGTACATATGATCATCATGAGATCGATATTGAATTGTTCTAAGGCCACAAGATTTAAAGTTAAACTAGTGGAACTGTGGCTCGTGCGTTGCGGCGGGTGTGTTTTGTTGGATATTTTTTGCGTATGTTTTGTTTCAGATTTTTTTAATATGTTTGGTTAAATCGGTTAAACTAAGTGGTCTGGTATGGTTATGAAAACATGGTACAATTTGCTTATTATTCGTCGACATTCTTTACAAAATCGTACGTATCTCAAAAGCGTGTCCATATTGGGCGCGTTATGTTCGTAATCGAGACTCCTCTCGTCGGTATATATTTTATCAAAGAAGTCACTACATATTTGGCAAAGAAAATTTGTTATATAAAATAGTCATAAATAAAAAAAAGTATAGAGTTATTTATAAAATCCAAACTTTCATAAAATTGTACGTCTTTAACCCTATGATTTATTTTAAAGTTATTAGGTAGTTTAAGGGTGTGTTTTGAAAGTTTTTTTTTTCAAAAATATGTATTAAAATTTAGCATTTTTTATAAAATTATACGTATATCAGAAGTATATTGGCTCGTTTTGTTCGCAGTGCGAAGATCTTTTTAGCCATATTTTGTTATGAACGAATCTGTAGATGTATGTTACATATTTGAGAAATAAAGTTTTTTATATAAAAAAGTTGTAAGTAGCTAAAAGTTTAAGGTACTTTTCGTAATTTGTCGTATAGTTTGAGGGTGTATTTTATAAAAAAAGTTAGTTTAAAAGTTTTTTTTTTCCTTAGGTCGGCCCATTTATTCTTTGCTGAGCAATTTTTTTTCTTGATTACACGACGTCTTATGCTTCCAAAATTATATATATACTCATTAGAGAAGTGAAACGGCGTCGTTTTTGTCACGATTTACTGTTCATTGATGAACAGTACTGTTTACCGGCCCGGCCCAAAGACACGCTGCACTGTTCATCGGCTTAGCCCAAAGAGAAAAAAAAGCTTTTACTACGCCAAAAGAAATAATCCCAAAAGCAGCAAAAAAAAAAAATATATATATATATAGAGAGAGAGAGAGTTAGGATCAAATAAGA
>BQNB010125396.1:0-19774 GCA_026074375.1 Tanacetum coccineum | reverse complement strand
TGTGTTTGATTAAGTTGTCTTTTAAGTGTTTAAATTCAAGAAACTACACGGGATTTTACAATTCTTGACTAAATCGGGAAAACAATTTAATGTTTCACGAGATTTTACAAGTCAAAGAAATAAACCGTATAATTTTGAAATTTGAGTGGTTCGGTTTCAATTAAACTTCAACTAGATCGGTTCCAACTAAAAATCAACTAGATCGGTTCCAACTGAAAATCAACTAGATCGGTTTCAACTGAAAATCAACTAGATCGGTTTCAACTGAAAATCAACTAAATCGGTTCTAACAAAAGCAACTAGATCAGTTTCAACTGAAAATCAACTAGATCGGTTCCAACTGAAAATCAACTAGATCGGTTTCAACTGAAAATCAACTAAATCGGTTCCAACTACAAACAGCTAGATCGGTTCCAACTGATATACACTAGATCGGTTCCAACTGAACTAAACTAGATCGGTTCCAACTGAAATATTACTAGATCAGTTCAAACTGAAATATACTAGATCGGTTTACACACTAAAAAACTAGATCGGTTCGAACTCGAAACCCACTTTTTCAAAACTCAAAAAGACACATTTTTGACGATTGTTTTCTGAAATTTTTTGTACCAAATGTGTTACTAAGATTATAGGGACAAGAAAAATGACAACCTTAAGGTTTTTAAGCCGAAAATTTTAAAATCAAGATTTTGACCTTTATAAAGCTAATGAACACAAAAGACACAAAACTAAAAGATTTTTCTATGAATCTAAGCATACACACCTATATCCAAAGATACTAGATCAAAGCTACTTATGTAGATGATCTTTTAGTGTGTAATTTAAGCTTAGAAAACAAGAAAAAAAATCAAAAAATATGCATTTTTTGAAGATAAACCTCACGAACCAAAACCAAACACAATATTTAAACACACCACTCCATGGCTCTTGATACCAATTGTAGAATACAAGTAATCTTTACTATATGCAAGAACTAGAGAGAGAGAGTGGGTTGGATGAGCACTTAGAGAGAGAAAGTAAACTTGAAATATTATGTGTGAAAAATGAACAACAACCACCTCTCTAAGGCATGGAGAGGTGTTTATATACTTACAAGGGGCGGATGGGCCTTGTCTTAATGGGCTTATCTATGGGCCTTGGTATAGCTACCTATGTAAGTTTCCAAATATTGCTATACGAGCTATCTACCGATATCTATGAAGTGACTGAGACTTTTCGAAGAATTTCGTATTCCTAACAGATAGTAGTTCTTAGATCTGGTTATGTCTTAGCTATTTTGTATAGCCTATTAAGTATTACGAGTAACTCCCGGCTAGTATGGCTCTAGGTTTTATTTTCATCTTGTAACCTAGTAGTAGTGATAATTTTGTAACCGAACCAGTCATGTATGTTTTCCAGATTATATATGGAATGGATGTATTATGTCATGTCAATGTGATCTCAAAGTTTACTATATACCTCTCTTGTGTTGTGATCTCACTTTATTTATTGTGTATATGTCATGTCGTGGTTATAATTGTATGAAATCTAATGTGTATTATATTTTCGTGTGATTTTGAAGAAAATGGCACCAAAGAAAAGAATCACCAGATCATCACCAGCCACAACAACCACCACCACTACCCCCATAACCGATGCTCAGCTTAAGGCACTAATTGCCCAAGGAGTTGTTGATGTATTGGCAGAACGTGATGCAACCAGAAGCAGAAATGGCGAAGATAGCCATGATTCAGGAACAAGTAATAAAAGGATAGAACGAGCTGCTAGAGAGTGCACCTACACTGACTTCCACAAATGTCAACCCCTAAACTTCAAGGATACTGAAGGAGTTGTGGGTCTTATGTAGTGGTTCGAAAAGATAGAAACGGTATTCCATATCAGCAACTGTATAGTCGCGTATCAAGTCAAGTTCGCAACTTGTACTCTACAAGGAATTGCTCTTACATGGTGGAAATCACACGTTAAGACCATTACCCATGAAGTTGCATATGCAATGACATGGAAAACCTTAAAGAAAATAATGACTGACAAGTACTGCCCAAGGGGCAAGATTAAGAAGCTGGAGATTGAGATATGGAATCTGAAGGTTAAAGGTACTGATGTGGTAGGCTATAACCAACGTTTTTAGGAGTTGTCACTAATGTGTTCAAGGATGTTCCCTGAAGAGTCAAATGAAATTGAAAAGTATGTCGGTGGTTTGCCCGACATGATTCATAGAAGTGTGATGGCATCTAAGCCAAAGACCATGCAGGATGCAATTGAATTTGCAACAGAAATAATAGACAAGAAGATCAGCACCTTTGCTGAACGTCAGGCCGAAAACAAGAGAAAGTTGGATGACACTTCCAGGAACAATCAAAACCAACAGCAGCCTTCCAAAAGGCATAATGTGGCACGGGCATACACTGCTGGGCCTGGTGAGAATAAGCCTTACGGAGGATCTAAACCATTGTGCTCTAAATGCAACTATCACCATGACGGGCAGTGTGCTCCCAAATTCCACAAGTGCAACAGAGTCGGCCATCTGTCCCGTGACTGTAGGAGTCCTGCAAATGCCAATACTGCTAACAACCAAAGGGGCACTGGGGCAGGTCAGAGAGCTACTTTCTTTGAATGCAGAGCCCAGGGACATTTCAAGAGGGAGTGTCCAAAACTAAAGAACAACAACCGAGGCAACCCAGTTGGGAATGGCAATGCTCCAGCAAGAGCGTATGCGGTGGGCACTGCCAGGAAAAACCCAGACTTCAATGTCGTTACTGGTACGTTCCTCCTAAACAACCATTATGCTTTGATTTTATTTGATACTGGTACCGATAGAAGTTTCGTGTCTACTACGTTTAGTTCTTTGATTGATATTGTACCAACTGCATTAGACTATGGAGTTGACGTCGAGTTAGCTGACGGTAGAATAATTTGGGTTAATACACTTATTCGGGGTTGTACTTTAAATTTTCTGAACCACCCATTCAACATCGACTTAATGCTCGTAGAGATGGGTAGTTTTGACGTCATAATCGGCATGGACTGGTTACAGAAATATCAGGCCGTTATTGTCTGTGCTGAGAAGACCGTTCGTATACCCTTTGGAAACGAAGTCTTAATTGTTCGTGGTGACAGAAGGAACATAGGTCTTGATTAAACATCATCTCGTGCACTAAAACCCAGAAATATTTGCTAAAAGGGTGTCAGGTCTTTTTGGCACATGTTACCATGAAGAAGGCGGAAGACAAGTCGGAGGAGAAGCGACTTGAGAATGTACCCATTGTTTGAGACTTTCCCGAAGTATTTCCCGAGGACGTGTCGGGTATTCCACCAGCCCGCCAAGTGGAATTTAAAATCGATTTGATACTTGGTGCTGCACCTGTAGCACGAGCACCCTATCGATTGGATCCGTCTGAGATGAAAGAATTATCGGACCAATTGAAAGAGATTTCCGACAAAGGCTTTATAAGACCTAGTTCCTCACCTTGGGGAGCACCGGTCTTGTTTATCAAGAAGAAGGATGGATCATTCCAGATGTGCATCGATTACCGGGAATTAAACAAGTTAACGGTGAAGAACCGTTACCCGCTTCCAAGAATTAATGATTTATTTGATCAGCTTCAAGGGTCGAGTGTCTACTCAAAGATCGACTTGAGATCGGGTTATCATCAATTGAGGGTTCGTGAAGAAGACATTCCGAAGACTGGTTTCAGAAATCGTTACGGCATTATGAATTTCAAGTTATGCTATTTGGTTTGACTAACGCACCGGCTGTATTTATGGATCTCATTAATCGGGTGTGCAAACCATACTTGGATAAATTTGTGATTGTCTTCATCGATGATATTCTGATCTACTCAAAGAACACGAAGAACACCTTAAGTTAATCTTAGAATTGCTTAAGAAGGAGGAGTTGTATGCCAAATTTTCTAAGTGTGAATTTTGGATTCCCAAAGTACAGTTCCTCGGTCACGTGATTGATAGTCAAGGCATTCACGTGGACCCCGCCAAGATCGAATCCATTAAAGAATGGGTATCTCCTAAGACATCAACGAAGATTCATCAATTTTTAGGTCTTGTTGGGTATTATCGAAGATTCATTGAAGGATTTTTGAAGATTACCAAATCATTGACAAAGCTTACTCAGAAAAAGGTCAAGTTTGAGTGGGGCAACAAACAAGAAGAAGCTTTTCAACTGTTGAAGCAGAAGTTGTGTAGTGCACCAATTCTGGCTTTACCTGTAGGAAGCGAAGATTTTATCGTATACTGTGATGCTTCGATCAAAGGTTTGGGCGCTGTGTTGATGCAAAGAGAGAAGGTGATTGCCTATACATAACGACAATTGAAAATTCATGAGAAGAACTATATGACTCATGATTTGGAACTTAGAGCAGTCGTGTTCGCTCTACAGATTTGGAGGCACTATCTGTATGGAACGAAGTGTACGGTGTTCACTGATCACAAGAGTTTACAACACATCCTTGATCAAAAGGAGTTAAACATGAGGCATCGTCGTTGGCTAGAATTGCTCAGTGATTACGATTGCGAGATTTGTTATCACCCGGGGAAAGCAAATGTCGTTGCTCATGCTTTGAGCAGGAAGGAGAGGGATAGCCCACTGAGGGTTCGAGCCTTAGTTATGACTATTGGCTTAGATCTCCCCAAACAAATTCTAGAAGCTCAAATCGAAGCATAGAAACCAGAGAACATCAAAAACGGAGATGTAGGAGGTATGATCAGGAAGGATATACCAAAGGAGAAGTTGGGGATTGAAATGGTCCAACTTACATAACTTTTTGTTACTATTTGGGGATTGAAATAGTCATGCATACTTTACAACTCTTTGATTTACAACACTTATACATACATTTTGGTGACTATTTGGGGATTTAAATGGTCATGCATACTTTACAACTCTTTGATTTCCAACATTCATACATACATTTTTGAGGAACATACAAGGATTGGAATGGTCATACATACTTTACAAAACTGTGGTTCAACATTTATACTTACAAAAACCTATGAACTCACCAACTTTATGTTGACACTTTTTAAGCATGTTTTTCTCAAGTGAATTAGATGCTTGACATACATGATGTGCATTAGAGTCTAGACTATACAAGACTACATTCATGGATTTCTACAAACAAATCTCGTTGTATTATTCCAGTCTTACATTATTGATGCAAACTTTGGAACCAACGTTATAACAAATTCAGATTTTGGTTAAATAATTCAAGATTTCTTTTCAATGACACAGTTAGAGGTCGTTCTCTCATGACTTGAGCAATGGTATTATGAAGTAACGCTCCCGAAAACATACTCCGCTGCGAACCCATTTTTTGAGGTGTTACAAAAACCTAGGAGCAATACTCAAACATCTAGGAATTGGTCTGCATCCAAGAGTAGTTTCGTAACGACAAAGACTATGCCCATAGCAGAACACTCTAGGAATTCTAGAAATTTTTTTGACACCAAATATTTTGTTTTCTCAACATGTCATAAATGTGTCTTTAATGCAAATCATGATTCTTGTGTAACAAAATTCCTGAATGAAGTCAACTCGCGTGCTAAGGTTCCATCCCATAAGACAACAAACAGAAACAAACCCGTAGAGCAAGTAAGTATTGCAAAGAAACCAGAAAGACAGATCCCTACAGGACATAAGTTTTAAATCAAAAATACTTCCGTTATGCATGAGAAAACAATGACTCCTAGATCTTGTCTTAGGTGGAAACCGACGGGTAAAATTTTTAACACTGTTGGTCTTAAATGGGTTCCTACTGGAAAGATATTCACATCTAGCACAACAAATGTTGACAGTGAACCCACAAATGGTTCAAATAAAGATATCACTAACCAATATGAATGCGAACAAACTCTTGATGTCAGTGCAGGTACTCTTAACTTAAGTGCAGGTACATCCTTCAATCCTAAAAAGGAAGGACTCAGAGTTTGGTTGCTGAAAAGACTGATATCTCAGAAACCATGGCTTCAAAAAATTTTGATCTGATGAACAAACAATGACTTCTGATCATAACAGTTCAGAACTCGGAATTCAAGACCACAGCAATGAATAGTCAAGTTCAAAGATGGTTCCACAAGTTGTTCCTCCAGCAGACAAGACAGCTACATCACAACAAGAGTTGGAATTCCTATTCCATCATCACATAACAATGCTGAGGACAACATGTAAATATTTTTAAGAGAAGCAAAATACAAAAATATAAAATTTCAAAAAGAAAATACAAAATCAAAAAAATTAAAAAAAATTCCAAAAAGAATCTTCTCGACATGTCTCTTGGAATCGATAACATTTAAGTACCTAGAAATGTCGATTAACATCGACACGGGCGTGTAAATGAAGTTCGAGCAAGAGTTTCAAATGCTTTCAAAACATGTCATTTCTAATTTTTATTAATGGCTTATGTGCATATATCAGTACATAACCCGGACTTCAAATAAAGGAAAGTTTATCTATAAAGATAACTTATCCTAACAACGATAAAATCAACTTTTCTCGGTCTTGAGCTGTTCATACAAGACATTCAAAGTTTTGAGCTCAAGAAAAAGGATAGTGTACGCTTCAGTGCGCTTACCCTTAGAGTTAGAAGAGAAGTCTTATAACATTTGGTTTTTCAAAAAGTTGAACACGATTTTTCAAGAATTTCTCACTGATGATTCATAATCTTTCAAAATTGTGTGTTCAACACTCCATCCCTCATAATGTTTTCCAAGACAATTCTTCTATAATTGGTATCATTTCCAAAATGAGTCATTGTTTGAGGGGGAGTTTTTTAAAAAACAAGTTCTTATGTTGTTGGATACATCATCTCATGACATTTTTTATGTATTCAACACATTATAAAAATCTCTTAATAACAAATCAGTAATAATGATGACTACTCAATAGATTGTATGTTATAAGATGATCCAGTGTCGGAGCACAATTTTTCAAGAATTCTTCAATGACATTTCATAATCTTTCAAAATTGTATGCTCGACACTAGCTCTACCTCAATTTTATATTTATTTTACAACTTGGTATCATTTTTTTTTGGTGTCAAACATATGTAAAATTGAGGGGGAGAAAGAACATAAGTTCCACATAATTCATGCTGATAATATTTTCTCCTCGCGCAATTTTCATGACACATTTTAATCACAAAGTATTTCAAAAACTAAATGTATTAGTATTTAAAATAAGGGGAGAAATGTAATTAAAATGTGATCTAGAAAATTATAAGTGATCTGAAGACTCAAGAGTATAAAGTGCTTAACACTCTTACCCACATGTGCGAAACACTTTTGATTATTGACGCGCGTGTGAAGGGGGAGTTTTTCCAAAATTTGAAACTTTCAAAGTGTTAAACGTTTTGATATTCTATTAAACATTTTGACTGATTTTTCAAGGTTTTATGGTGACTATCAAATACCTTACAACCTATTAATTTCACGACGATTATAAAGTCATAAGGTGGTTAGGTTAGGTATTAATCCTATGATCCAACCAGGACCGGAGGGATCTACCCAAGGACAATTCATAGTTAGAAATAGCAGTCCTTAGGTATGATTGGAGATGAATAAGTGTAAGGGAATAATGCCGACTAAGATTGAGCTAACACTGGAACAATCACAACAAGATGTTAGTAATGACGTCTTGGTAAGAATTGAAGGGGTTGAAGAATGAAAAAGAAATGTATAGATAAAGGGTGAAAAGAAAGAAGCCCTCCACACACTTTAGGCAGAAATCGGGTCAATGCATAACTATCAGATTTACAAAGATGAATTATGGTATTGAAGAAAGCTGTCATAGACCCAGTGATGCAATGCACAACCCTTCCCAGCCATTCGAGTTTCTCTCAATAGAAACTTGTCTCATTTGTCACGGAGATACACGCGACTTCTATTGACTTTCTCACTCCGAGTTAGTTGATATTGAATAGGTGGCAGTCTACTCCAGCCTTCGAGTCCTAAAACCAAAACGCACTAATCGAGTCTAGAGCCAAGAGATCAATAAAATAAATCTCATTAGGACACATTCCATTACAAACACAGCTATTAACAAGAGTCCTACGCATTATTCTTGTGATTTTTCTAGAACATCCGAGTGATACTCTTTAGTATTCACGGTGATGATGGAAATCCTTCGAGAGTCAACATCAAACAGCTCTGCGGTAGGTGACTTGCAAGATTCTATATGAATCGAACTTGTGATAACTGGATATCGATAATGGTCCAGTAAATGAATTGACGACTCAATCAGAAAGATAGTAACTATCTAATTCACTCATATCGTGTTGTCTGCTTTGAGACGTTCGGGTATTAAGAACAAGCAAGTACAGTGAATCTAAGCATATGCATTAGAGGATCTAACACTTTGAGCTAGAAACCCTGTCAAGGAGGTTCTTCCAAATTGAACCTACCTGATCACATGTACAGTATTTATACTGTAAAACAGTCCTCGCGGAACCAGAGGTTAATGCAACCAAATCTCGACGAATGACAAAGCCATATTCATCCTTATCTGCGGTTTATCACTAACATTCTAATGCAGGTACAAACGACGGTGTTGCAGCCTCATTCCAGCAGAGTGTGATTTATTACCACATGCTCATGCTCATGCTCAAACTGTAGATAATAAATGACATACAAGAACAAGGATTAAAACTGATCTGGAGGTATGGTAAAGTGAAATAAATGTGTAGCCATATTATTAGAGAATAAAGGAAGAAAGATGGGAAGATGTGTGTGTGGTAGAGAGAAAACACACACACTTACACTTTTACAAAAGTGAGCTTCACCCCTCCATGGAAGTATAGAGGGGGTATTTATAGTCCTAGTGACACACAACTATCGTAGCTTGTCATTATTAGTCCCTATGTGTCACGCTATAAATAAACTAATGTAATTCCGTGTTTGTCACCATATTTTAAGGCTAACAATCTTCCCCCAATATGTGGACACATACGGAATTACTTACAATGTTCCTATCAAGTACAATTACAATAAAATAAAGTCTTCCAAAGCACTTCCAAAGCTGAAGTTGTCTTGGAATTCGTAGGTTGGTTTGTTTATTTTTTTGGTTTGAAAAAAATAGCAAGAAAAATCCAAGATTGATCTTTGTTTGTGGTTAAAAGTGTTAAAGATTTGTACTTTCGGGCTTAGAACTATCCCTTGCATCATTACTAGGTGGTTTTAACATCATTTCGTAGCTTTCAAGAATGTTTGATGATTTTTTTCTTGGCTGCGTTTTGACTCACTGGAGGGGTGTTCTTGATTGCGTTTTGCTTCATCGCTGCGATTTGCCCAAAGACTTCTTGCGTTGCGTTTTGCTTATTGAAGACCATTTTTGCAAGCAAGTACAAACGTTATGCTGCCCAAATCGCAACAAATCTTGCGTTTTGCCAAGAAATATTGACACATTTTGTGAAATTCAACCTCTCTTATTTTCTCTCTCTTTCTCTCTACTTTTCTCACTCTTGTTTCTCCTCTCTAATATTCTCCCTTTTTCGCTATTATTTTTATAGTATTGGATATGCATGTTAGGTCTATAGAAACCAACTTTTGTCTATATCGCTATGATATGGTAGGAAAATCATGATTTTGTAGAAAGGATACCATTAGGGTAAAAGTCTTCATACTACTTTCCCCTTATATGGTTGATCCACTCTTAATAATTTCAATTGCATTTAATATACTCTTAGGGGCCTTGTAATAGTCTTCATACTACCTTACTTGTGTGTTGCCTTAACGGAATATTAAATAGATGGCGGGTTCGTGTAATTCGTTCATGACTTAGGAAATAATTACATAGATCATCACAAGTGTGACAAAGCAACAACCTATGAAGAAGACAAATCTAAGGAGTAAATACATGATTAAATAAACACAATCTTTTATTTTATTGTTATCATCAGTAGTTTAGATTATTATTTAGTTTAATAGCTAAAACCAACCAAACCTCTCAAATATATGATTTACTGCTTTCATAAAACATAAAAACACAAAAAGAATCTTCTCTCAACCTTTATAATTCTGTTAGACCGTGATCAAGCCTTTCCAACCTATTCCTCGAGTGAACGATAACAACCCCCCGAGTCTTGCCTATACTACTACTACAACGATTAGGTGCTTTGCCTAGGGAGTTGTAAAACTTCATGTAGAAGTCTCACGATGACCACATCAAGTTTTTGGCGCCGCCGCTTGGGGAATAGTTAGGTATTGATCATAGTTTAGCTTAGTTCTACTTGCTTGAATCCTTTCAAGTGAGACTTTAATTTCCACATATTAGCTTTCTTATAGTCTATCTTTTTCTTTGTGTTATTTGTTTCGTAACCCATTCTCGTCAACCACCATAGGAGACAAGAATCCTATCCGTACTCTAGGAGACTACTCCAAACCTAGCCACGAGGGGGACACAGGAATACATTGAGCTCCCCGTGGAACAATGTGGTACCTCCGATCGACACCATCGGTTGGTGCAAAACGGGGATTGCTCATTCCACAGACTTCGGTCGAGGATCCAAACTAAACCCTCAAGGGATTTCTAAACTATTAGATCACTTGACCTTTGTACGGTGAAACAGGGAAGAAAGCGCCTTGCGTTTATTTCAAAGTTCCCTTCGCGATCAAGCTGCAATTGGCTTAACGCCTTCCAGCAGATCATCACCACATGGGAGGTCTCTCCCCACCCCCCCCTTCCTCTTATAACCGATTCCTTGCTCAATTCTTTCCACCGGAAAGGACCGCAAAACTCCGAAACGATATCCTGATGTTCCAACAACATCATGGAGAATCTTTATCTGAAGCACGGACTCGTTTAAGAGACTTACTCCAAAAAGTCCCTCATCATGGCATAGACCTTTGGCTTCAAATCTAATTTTTTTATGACCATGTCAATCTCGTCACAAGACGAACCATTGACCAATCGGCCGGTGGTAAGCTTCGTGACCTCAACGCTGAAGAATCCTGGGCATTATTAGAGGACCTCGCCCTCTATGACAACGAAAGTTGGAACGACCCAAGGGATTTCGCTAAGCCGGTCAAGGCAATCGCTTTGCCTCAAGATGTCCCGAGTACATCCGACCGTCGTCTAATCGAGCTCAAAAATCAAGTCCAACGCTTGATGGAAGCTCATCTTGCTCCGACACAACCTACCCAAGTAAACAAAATCACTACCTCATGTGAAATCTGTAGTGGTCCCCATGACACTCAGTATTGCATGGAAAACCCCGAACAAGCCTTTGTTGACTACGCATCCTCGCGTACCGATGAAGCGGGAGGTAAGTGGTATACTTTCAAGCCCGAGCAAAACAATCTTGGTGACACCTACAATCCATCATGGAGAAGTCACCCAAACCTTAGGTGGAGACAACCCCAAAATTCCCAAAATAATTTTTCAAACCCACCTAACCGGTTCCAACCCAACGGTTCGATCCCGAACCGTTCCTTCAACAACCGTCCTCAAAATTTTAACAATCAATCAAATATAGAAGGACTGGTTTCCGAGTTCATGGCATCTCAAGACGCTAGATTGTCCAAGTTTGAAGCCGATTTCAAACGACAACAAGGTGAGATGACCAACAAAATCGACACAGTGTTGAAGGCCATCACCGATCAAATAGCGGGCGCACTACCTAGCAACACGGTTAAGAACCCGAAACTGAGTACTTCTCTAGTTTTGTATGCTCGTTCTTACCCAACAATTGATCCCAAATGCCCATCTCACCCCTCACTTTTATCAATGCTATCAAAGCACTTTTCAAAGAGGCAAATATCTCCCAGACAAGCTTGTCGCAGACCGGAACGGGGATGGTAACACAACAACCAAAAGAACCCGAACCAACTCTTGAAGATGAATTCCAAGATTTGCATCTTAACCTACCGGTTCTTGAAGTCCTAGCTCATGCCCCAATCTATAACGCTATATTAGATAAATACGTAGAGAGCTTAGAGCTAGGAAAAAACGAATCCTCATTTGTCCAAGGTGAAGTACCTACAAAGATGGAAGACCCCGGACTATTCACTCTACCTTGTAGATTAGGGGACTCAAAACCTTTCGACACCTTGGCCGATCTAGGATCATGCGTAAACATAATCCCACTTTACCTCTTCAAAAAGCTTAACATTAGACTATTAGAAGAGACTGACCATATCTTTGGATTGGCTGACGGAACCAAATCCTACCCCGTTGGGATTGTGAAAGACGTAGAAGTCCACATAGGAAAACTAAAACTATTAAATGACTTCTACGTAATTGATATGAAGAAGGACCCCGAGACCCCTTTGCTTGTAGGAAGAGGATTCCTAGCTACCGCCAACGCAGTTATAGATTGTAGGATGGCTAAAATAGCGGTAGGAGAAGGAATCACTAGGTCGGTATTCGGTGTAAAAGGAGTAGACTTAGGTGAGGAGGAAGCACCTTATTGGACCACACTTGGAAAAAGGGAATCCTACAAACCACGACCTAGCTCGGATGGAGTAGGCGCACAAACCCCTTATTATGCTAGGAAAGACTTCTTAGACTGCCATTTGCCCGAAGAATGGGAAATTTCTAGAGATGTCGAGCTTAATCCTTTTAAGGATACCTTAGTGTTTAGGAGAATGGTAGAATTTCTAGGAGCCATACCTATTAACCTTAAGTGTAACATGTGGGAATCAGAGGACCTAATTAAAAAAAACAAATTATCTGGGCATAAATCACCTAAACAGAGATGGAGATGGATGCAAGATTAGACTGATTGACCCCGATGGAGAGGAATTTACCAAAACCCTTCAATCAATCCCCACTACTAGGAAGCTCTCCGAAAGAGAAAGTCCAAGAGAGATCATCGACTTGGACCACTTCTACGACACTTGACGTGTGACTTCGAGTCTAGCTACAAGACTCGTTAATAAAGAAAAGCGCTTCTTGGGAGGCAACCCAATTTACTTTTCCCGCAAATTAGGAGTGTCATGTGTGTTTTAATTCTTCATAGTTTGTTTTATTATGTTTGAACTATCTTGTAATCATGCTTTGTTTTTCTTTAACCTCGTCTTAATTTCAATCAAAGGTATTTTGCAAACGATAAGTGTAGGAGAAATTTATCCGGCATTTGAGCCAAACTCAAACATGTTAAATAAATTGTCTAGATTAATCCGCGTCAGTTTCGAGTCATATGATTGAATTGTTAAATCTCAAGTTTTATGCAGCCATTTGTACATGAATTAATTTATGGAATCAAGTGCAGGAAATTTTTCATCAAAAACGAAAAATGAGTTTTCACAGAGTGTGGAGACGGCGTCACGATTTACACGCGACGCCGTCACCACGACACTTGTGACGGGGTCAGGATATTCCTGACGGCGTCAAACGCCCAGTTACAGGAAAACTCGAAAATTTTAAGTATTTTTGAAAATAAAACTTGTACAACACTTAAGAAAGTTGTAATTCTTTTATAAACCTGCAAAACCATGAGTTTAACAATTCTCTCATCCTATCTTTACTGCTTTATAGAGTCAACCCTAATTTCACATTGTATATTATTATATCGCACATTTTATGCTTGGTGTAGTTGTCTTTGTCTTTGATTACAGGTTATATTTGATGAGAAGAAGCTTGGAAGTTCTTAGGAAGTTTCATTGTATGATTCTTGGAGGACGATTTAACCAGTTATCGCATGTTTCTTCTCCATTATTGAGCAAACCAGGGGAGTACTAGTTTCTTTTCCTTGTTTTCTTATCTTTTTATGCGTTTTTACGGGTACTTCTATAGAACATTTGAGGATAATGTTCAACTTAAGTGTAAGGGGAAAATAAGCCTTAGAAACTATTCTTTCATTTGCCATTTGCTTTGTCCTTAAAATGATGGGTAATATATCGAAACATAGCATAAAAAGGTAATTTTGACCCAAATTTAAATTTTTTTATGACACATACCGACGAAAACCGATTATTAATAGCGTCTCATGGATAGGAATGTATATGACTAGCACAAAAACCCTCAGAATTTCACCCTAAAAATGTGAGGTTCGCCTTTAGATCTATAGGAATTTGAGTATCTATTATTGATACTCAAGATAATTTATACCTTTAGCTTTATCGAGTTAAGGAGTGAGCAATCATGTGTATCTATTCCGTCGTTACAGATGTGTATATGTGGTTTTGTCGCCTTTTCTAGAGCATTGGTATCGATATTAAACTATATGAGTGTACCGATAGTATATTGAATTCTAAAACTTGTTTTTGTGATGCATTCTGAGATGCATTCAATATCAGGTTCAACTACCGGGTTTAGTTGGTGTTATCAACAGGTTCAGGGGAGCTCATATGCACTCCCTCAATGAGATGCATTCACTGATATTTTTATCAGCTCCACCACCAGCCCCCTTTTCACTGATATATTTTTTATCAGTTTATTTTTTTACACTAACTGAACAATTTATATGCATTCTCTAAAACAAATGCATTTGCTAAAAAATGTACACGCTGAAAAATGCACTAGCTGATATTTATCACCTCACCTAAAGTAATTTCAATACCAGCTTATAACCCATTCTTTTTATATACCAGACCACTTCAATACGAGCTGAAATTTTTTATCAATGAGCTCGTATTTCTAGTTTAAAAATTCCATTTAGTTAACCCTTATTAGGCTAAGCCATATCAGGATGACGTCATACCCCTTTAATCAGCTAACCCATATTCAACCTGATCAAACCCCATGAATACCATTTCCATTCACACCATAAACCACATCAACCGATTTTTAAAACTAAATATCATACACAACCAATAACATCGGACAATGACATCCGCTCCCCTATACCAGCTTCTCCCATCAGTCACTTTACCATTATCCATTGATCTTAGTTAACCCGTGTCAACCCGTATCCATCTCCCAAATTGCTCCTACTGACAATTTTTTTTATCAACCCCTGAACAACAATCACCCCATTTTTGTAATCCCATCATCAGTCTAAGCATGAAACCATTACAACCCTTCATATCACTCAACAACTATCGCTGGCAACAACCCATATAAATTACCACACCATCTTCGTGGTGGTTTTTCAGTTTTTACGCAGTTTAGTTCCTCGGTAAACTGTCAGATTTAAATGTAACGAACAAAATTTAAAGTAGATGACCGGAGTGGGTCGGGATACTAACCGGGAATTTACGGGGTGTGACAGTTAGGATTCGTTGCTCGTTGAGCTTGCGTAATATTTTCCCGTTGTATCACTTTTTGAGGTGAGTCTTCATAGCCTCATTTTTTGTTTCACTCTTTGGGGGAGAATACATGCTCATTTATTTTGAATCAATACTAATACTTTTCAATACATTGTGAGTTTCACATTGTGAGTTTTCATCACCCCCACTTTTTAACTTGTTTTAGAACTACCACTTTACCTTCTTTTGAATTACTTTGGGGTGAAGAATATATTGCTCGTTTTTACTTATGGACAAAAGTACTTAAAACTTACGACTAACACTAATTTTACCACATTTTTCCATGAATTCCCCATTATCATAAACCGTTAATTACATAGTAAGCGCGAATGTTATGAAATAGATCTATTGGGACTTGAACATCCCCACGTTTACAGTGCTACCAGTCCTGGTGTTGGTAGCCTCACTTACCGATTACTGGTCGTCAACGAACGCATTTCATATGAGAAACTTCTAGGTGTTTGGCAAAAGCACCTACCGGTGCAACAAACAAATAGAAAAACGTATACTTAAGGCTCGGTGATATTAGCTTAGCAAAATAGTAAACTTTTCATGTGATATTGATTTGTTATAAATAGTCACACTTGGAAATCTTGTGGCCTCCGTTGATACTTTACTAAACCTTTATGATACTGTGAGTGAAAGCAGTATCACTAAACCTTTCACGATACCGTGAGTGAAGCAGTAGTTACTAAAACCTTTATATACTGTGAGTGAAGCGGTTAGCCGACTAAACTTTTTCCATGATACAGTGATGAAGCATTTAGTTCACTAAATTCTGTTTCATGATACTGTGAGCAAAGCAGTAAGTTACTAAATCTTTTCATGATATGTGAGAGTGAAACGTAGGTCACTAAATCTTATTCATGATAGTGCGATGAATCAGTAGTTACTAAAATCTTGTGATCCACATTCAACTTTACTGAAACCTAGAACTCACCAACTTTATAATGATGCTTTAAGATTATTTCTCAGTCCCGAAACTGCCTTATCTTATTAGTGTTTGTAGCATCTCACTAGATCTACAATTTTGTGGTTTCTATCAAGTGAAGATTTCTTGCATTACTTTAACATTCGATTGAACTTAAACTCTTTTTATTTTGTATTGATCAAAACATGTCTTGTTAAACCTTATTTATTCAAATGGAACGCGAAATTTCGTAAACACTCATATAGAGGTCGAGTTCGATATAACTTGTGACTTTTGTGCTATGATGTCTCAACCCACGATTACTTTCCGCAGCACATATTTTTTTAGGAGGGTGTGACAATACATTTTATAGCTTAAAATTTATTACAAAGAAGCCCCCGAAACCTGGTGTGTGCTGGATGCTTTGATGCACTATTGCCCTTGTTCGTGGAAACCAGAATTATCAAAAAAGACAACTATTTCCACTAGCGCACTTTAGGTGCTTACAACAACACAATGAACATGTATCCTGATGTTGGGAGATGTCTAATTGCGATAAGGTTTGTCCCCCATAATATGTTGCCTAATAAAAAAAAAATTTAGTAAAAACCCAGACTTAAATCAGGCATACATGATAGTGCAAAACCCATATCATATCTTCGTTGATTCCGAGTATGCTCTTACATACATAGATATTGGTACAGGCAGATTCTTTTTAGGATTTACATCAGTAGAATCTGGCATTTTAGGGGTTTGTTTGTAGGTTATGAGCTTCGGTGAAAGCTATGTCCATTGGTTGCAGCCGCAACAAAATTTCGGTGCATACACTCAAAATCCTTTCTATTTATTATTTTTGGTTTATAGTTATAGGTTGACTGTCAACGAGTTGCAATCCTTAACAACTAGTACAAATTTTCTCGGGAGCGTAATGCTAGTTTATTGCAAAGTTAATCGGCTTACATCTTCAAATAAAATATGCTTCGGTACTAATTCAACTATGTGATGACTGTATTTACGCCATACCAACTCTTATTTTTGTAATTATTCTTCTATAGGTATGAAATCGTCTACTTTTGCAGCTACGCAACCAGGGAGTTATAATGTTGTGAGATAAAATCGTAACTCAGATCGACAAAAAGCCCGAGACGGTTTTTGATAGGAATGTAGTATAAACCATTCGCGTTGTGATGGAGTGTTTAGCCCATGGTATAGTTTTAACAAATGCCTAAAAGGAGGAACGCAAAATTCAAGAAGAACGTCGTGATAAGTAATCTTCATGCAATTTAGTTTTCAACCACGTTCTCATTTTATTTCATGTCGTTTCTTTGTGCAAAACTCTATACTATCACCGACATTAGTTATTTGTCATTCTGAAAATGAAATACAATAAAATGTACGCGTCATACTTACGAAATGAGAGCATATCTTTTGTCATGTCATAATAAATTCCATAGAAGCCTATACCGTTGCTAAAATCATGTTAAAAAAACATGAAATATAAGAGAATGTCATTAGAAGTAATATGGCGCATATTAATTCTCCACCTAGTCTTGTTTTTAATTTACTAAGTTGACATTTTTGGACGCATCCATCTTAGGAACGATACAAAATTCATTATTTATAAATCTATTTTGTTACCTTAACGTTCTTTTTGCACCGGCAACTGCATGTTAATTCTGCTACATTGGGCACATCGTTTCGCCGACACCAGCTTAAACGGTTTGATACCGGCGCATCTACTTAACGGGGACATTTTGTATTAGTTACCACCTCATTCTCCGTATTAATTATAGATGCATCTGATCTTGCGGGGTTATATTTAACAATGGTTATCCACATAGACGCACAGTGACATAACAAACATAAACGGTTTCTCTGTTATGATACGTTATCTTCGTTTTAACATTCAACATTTGTTTCATTCAAACGCACCCTACTAACATTACCAAACAAATAGGGGATGTCATGCCACTTAAGAGTCCGTCCCCCTTTCCCTTTCCTTTCCCTGTCCTCTTTTAAAAGGAGGTGCATTTGAATAACCTGACAATGATCAATAACCAATTCTTTGTATCAAAACCGAAATTACGTTAAACACTATACCACCACTGCCTACATCAGAGGTGTTTGTTTGACACTAATATACCGCAAGTCTTATTTGTTTACCGTTGATTGTTGGATAAAATAAAAAAAAAATTGCACTACCTCATTTTTTCAAATTATAAATACCTATAAAACTTCACCATTTATACACCACAATCAATCATTTACGTACGCTTATAATTTTAATTATCTATGTAACGATTTTTATTTATAAAGTAAAAGTTTTAAGTGTTTGAATACAAGTTTTTTAATTTTCATTGACGTTTACGTTTTTAATTTCGTACGTTAACTGTTGATAGTTTACGTTTTTATTTATGAATAAAAATATTAAATAAAAAATGGGTATGAAAGTGATGGTGTGGTGACCAAACACTTGAATGGTGATGTATATGAGAGGAGAGAGAACAGCTAGTGCACTGAGGTGGATGGTGAGGCAAAAGCGACCACCACCTCTAACTTAATTAGACTTCTGATTAATGATTTAAACCTAGGATAAAGAAATATCGGATAGACTGAGTCGAGTCCGGCCTATAAAAGCTTGAGAATCGACTAGTTTATATGATCGGCCCAAAAAAACTATAGTTTGACACAAGCATAGCTTGTTGAGTAAATTAAGCTCGAGCTCTAGAAAAACATACTATTAGACGGTAAACTTTTAGGATCATGAAAACTTTTTCTTTCATGTGCACGTGTAAAGGATTAAAGTCTCTTTAATTTCAGCAACTAGGGGTTCAGCTCAATGAGGGTCAGGTTCAGCGGGTGGAGTTCACATTCAGCATGTGAGTTCAGTATCAGGTTCAACTACCGGGTTTAGTTGGTGTTATCAACAGGTTCAGGGGAGCTCATTTGCACTCCCTCCATGAGATGCATTCACTGATATTTTTATCAGCTCCACCACCAGCCCCCTTTTCACTGATATATTTTTTATCAGTTTATTTTTTTACACTAACTGAACAATTTATATGCATTCTCTAAAACAAATGCATTTGCTAAAAAATGCACTAGCTGATATTTATCACCTCACCTAAAGTAATTTCAATACCAGCTTATAACCCATTCTTTTTAGCGAAAATTACGAAATCAGACACATTTCGACTTTGTTTTCACGCAGAGGACAAAAACCAAGGAATTACCAAAAAGGACATAGATGTCGCTCAACATTTCGAGTGGCATTTGACATTTTGAGCGAAATTACAAGTGTCGGGCTAGGAACGATTTAAAAAAAAAATGGATTTCGCTCAACCTTTTGAGCGGAATGTGTTAAATTCGAGCGACATTTGCCTGGGGAAGAGAAGTTGATTCGACGGTTTGAATGACTAAACATGCAGGTTTTTTAATATATTCACATTTCGCTCGAATTTTGTTTGTATCACCGAATTTATCATTGTTAGTGTTAAGAAAAAAAAATGCTTCTGTTGGTGGTGCCCGAAAAAAAAAAGTGGTAGTGGTGGAGGTGGTGTTGTGTTGCTGGTTGTGTAGTGCTTCTGGTGGTGGTGCTCCTGTTGTGGTGGTGTTGTGGTGGGGCTGTGGTGGTGCTGTGGTGGTGGTGTGGTGCTGCTGTTGTGG
>BQNB010125395.1:7500-19774 GCA_026074375.1 Tanacetum coccineum | reverse complement strand
CCTTGTGATCTTGCCAGAACATCCGAGTGATGCTTAAGTACTCACAGTGAAGATGGAAATCCTGCTTGAGCCAACATCAAATTGAATCTTCCTGATCACAGGTCGATCCATATAGATTCGAAGGTTACTCCAACCAAACACGGGCGAATGACAAAGCCATATTCGTCCCCCCGCTTTATTGCTAACTGTTTCCAGCTGACTCCAGCTAACTCACAAGATTCATAACCACATGCTCATACCCGACCGACAAACATAAAGACATCATGAAAGCTCAAGTACATGTTTCAAGACTTCCGCTACTCTGATACCGTACATCTTTCTTGAAGTGACGAAGTATTAAAGTCAAAGAATTTCAAAGAAGTTTCCGTCACTCTGATACCGAACGTCTTTCTCGAAGTGACGAAGTGTTAAAGTTAAAGAATTTCAAGAAAGATGCAACATTAAAGCTTTCCAAGTCAACAAATCAAGAATGGTATGAGCATGTCGGTCCAGAAGTCACAAGATCACAAGATGACAAAGTCACAAGATGGCGAAACGAGATTATGCATGGTTGATGATCTCACAGTGCTCAAGATCACATCTCCACTTACAAGTAAAGATAAAGGAACAAGCTCGAGCCTAAAGTCAAAGATTACTACAACATATTCACAAGAGAAAGTCAAGTTTACGAGCTGAAGACTAAGAGATATAGCATAATATGCTAGGTTTAAATTTTGTAAAATGGAGTGACCTCCCTTAGGGGGAGATTGTTGGAAACAAGAAAAGTATCGGTCACTTCCAAGTTGTAATAGTCTTAGCCCGTAGTTTGTTATATGATTAGTCTAGTAAGCTAGTTTGGCCATTTTTTTCACATGGCCAGCCTTGTTTTGTAGCATATATACCCTCTCCATGCCTTGGAGAGGGTGGTTGGTTGTTTCATTTTCTTACATTTCACACATATATTCAATATTACTTTCTCTCTCTAGAAACCTTCAAACCCACTTATCTCTAGTTCTTGCATAATATCATTAAAGATTACTAGTATTCTACAATAATGATTCGGGTCGGGTCATCGGTTGTTTCACATACACACGGAGTTGTTACAATCTACATCAAAGAAACCATCACAACAACGACATCAGTAGAATACAACACAGGAGATGGCTTAGATTTTTGTTTTTGTGCGGTGTTAGTTCCTTAGGCTATAACCGGTGGCGGCGGAACGATTGATGGCGGCCAAAACTTATTTCATAATGGCTGAGGATGATGGATTAAGAAATACCATTTTGGATAAAAAAAAATTACCGATATGCGTCGTGTTGATATACATTGATCAAACAACAACAACAACACCAAGATCAGATCTAGATTTATCTCTTGTGAAGTGAGGCCCACATGAATGGTATGATTTCTCTGAGCAACCCATTCTTGGGATAAGAAGACATAGTAGTACAAGCTCATATCCTGTCTACTAGAATCGGTGGACCACCGTACAGATTTTTTGATGATACCAATTTGAGATATGATAGATACTATTTCAAGAAAGAACAAGATCTGGGTGGTAAAGAAGATATGAAATAATAAAAATTTGAACTAATAGGCTACATAATTTACCAATATGGACTAAAATATAAACGGTTACAACATTGAACATGCGGGCCAACCTTTTTCTTCTTTATTCTTGTTTTCTTACATGTAATATATTAATGAAATGAAAGTTTATTAATAAAAAATAACTGAGTATGTAGATGACATTTATCCACATAAAAAGTCATCACATCTACAAACTACCCTACATTTGTGATCAGAGGTAATAGAACTTGATAGTTATCCATACTTATTCTTTTTGTAGATCTAAAATATCTCAAAAGACACACATCCATATTTTTTGGTACATGACTTGATTCTCCAAGCTTCGTTCGATTCATACCCCTCACACCTTTAATCTCAACCTCGAACGTATGATGAACCTGAAGATGTTTATGAAAAAAGTGATTATAGACAAGCGCACCTGGGTTCAAACGTGCCTAGATATTTATTTCATAAACGTGTATGTCAAAGGATAAAAGTGCGCTTGGGTTTGTCTCTTTGGTGTTTTCCTGGCGCATATGGGCATTAATGCGCCTGGTAAACTACATCCAACGAATACCAAGTTTTTGACGTGGTGTCATACATCTAATAGATGCTTGTCCTGAGTAGGGATCCAGTGAGAAGTAAATTAAAATAAGAAGTGGTGAGAAGTGACTTAAACTACACATTTGAGATGCAACGACTTGCATTAGATGCATTTCTATTTATCTAGATGCACCATTTTAAGTTTCGAACGTTAATTTGATGTGTAGATGGTGCAAATTGATTTTCATGATTTTGGCACATGTAGAGGAACAAAAAATAAGAGAAATCATGAAATGCATCTAATATGCGTATATGCATCTAATTAAAAGCTAAAAAAATACATTATGATGCATCTAAGATTATAGAGATGCATCTAATTTAAGTCGGTGCATCTTGAATATGCGGTTATAGTTACTTCTTATGCTTTTTATTTTAAGAAAACTTCTCATTTGATCCTAACTCTGCTTTTCCTAAAGTCTATTTTGGTAAATCATTCGTGCGCCGTTTGTTTTGGTAAATACATGTAGGAAACGGTTCATATAATTCTTGATAATGTGGTGGAAAATAAAGAGGATGCTATAGTGGAAAAGGAAGCAGTTGAAGCTCCGCCGCCGCAACCGCCAATGAAGATGTGCTAAAATTTTTGGCGGATTATGGCGGAATGTGGAAAATAAAGAGGATGTTATAATGGAAAATGAAGATGTGTTATAGTCACAACTTTTTTGCTTCTGTAGTTCGGTCAGGTTTTGTTTTAAATCGTGTATGCTCTTTGATTTTAGTCTTCTGTTTGTTTGCTAAGATTTGAATTTTCGTATGGTTTTATACAAGCCTGTTTTTAGATCAGAATTTTTTGAATGTCTTGTTGCGATTTTTATGTTTTAAATTATGGGTATCTATAGCTTTTTGTATGGGTTTTCGTAGTGACAGTGAATTGTGGACAGTGGTGCAGGTAGAGGTTCGTAATAGTTGGTGTCTTATGGTGATAGTTGACGGTGGTGTAGGTAGAGGTTGATAATAGTTGGTGTCTTATGGTGATAGTTGACGGTGGAAACAGGTAGAGGTTTGGTGTGATAAATGAGTGAGTGATAGTGAATATGTAAATGTAAGAGAAGGAAAAAAATACGGTGACTTATTATAAACTATGAAAAAAGAACAAAAAAAGGATTGGGTGTCATGTATAAAAAATTAACGTTGACTAATTATTATAAGAAAAAGACAAAAAAACATCTTACGGACTAATGGTGTAACTGAAAAAAGACAAAAAAATGCAACAGTGAAAGTTAAAGTTTAAAATTTTAAGTTAAGGACTAACAATGACATAATGAAAATTTTGAAATTACTAAAATGCCAATATCTTTAACAGTCAAAACTAAAAACAGTTAAATATTTCCGGGCTCGAGGGACTCACAATATATGGTATCAACTGAGTGACAAAAAAAATATCTAACGTAATCGTTACCCCCTATTTAAAGATCTGTATGAATGCAATAGGGCATATCCATGAAGAGACCAACAGTGTAGTTTACCTAAAAATAAAAATAAGTATATACGATCGTTGGGTGGTTTAATATGTTGTGGAGATGATTGCACACTCCAAAAGTGATTTTACACATTCCAATTGTGTGTTGTCTTGACCATTTTTACCCTTTACATCTTTTAGTGAGGTGTTTTTGCAAAGATTTAGGGTTTTATTGTCATGAATAGCTTTGTTTTTGGGGTGTGCAATAATCTTACATAATGTAGAGTCCGTATAAATACCCTATCGTTTCTGCCTTTATATGCCTCTAATTCTTTATCCTTCATATTGCCGTTTTACACCTCCCTTCTCACAAACAATAATTGTGGTAAACATCATCTCCCTCTTTTTTTATTCTAATTTAGATTTGATTATCATGAACAATATTATGTTTTTTGGTTATTAATACTGTTTTCATATATGTTTGTTCAGAATGGTGGGTGGAGTGACTGGTCTTGAGTCATTCGGATTGAGTTCGCGTTAGTGGACGTCCTATTTCAAAGTATGCTGTTTGCGGTTGGTGGTAGTTTGTGTGCTTACTACGGACGGTTGGGTGCGCCGGCTGGCTAGATTTTTATTTTTTTTTTTTTACTTCGCGGTATTGGTTGCTGGGGGGGGGCGTATATTGTGTGGGTATGGGGTGAGGGCTTACGCGAGGGGGGGGGGGGGTGTATGGGAGAATTTGAGTGGAATCTTGGGGGTGGTTAGGGGGGATGGGGGGGGGGGGGGTGGGGGGGGGGGGGGGGGGTGGGGGGGGGGGGGGGGGGGGGGTGGGGGGAGGGTGGGGGGGTGGGGGGGGGGCGGGGGTGGGGGGGGGGGGGGGGCGGCTGGGGGGGTGGAGGTGGTGAGGGGGTGAGGGGTGGGGGGGGGGGGGGGGGTGTGGGGTGACGGGCGGTGGGTGGGGGGTGGGGTGGGGTGGGGGGGGGGGGGGGGGGGTGAGGCGGGGCTGGGTGGGGGGAGGGGGGGTGGAGGGCGCGGGGGGGTGTGGCGGGCTGGGGGGGGGGGGGGGGGGCTGGGGGGGGGGGTGGGTGGGGGGGGGGGTGAGGGGAGGGGGGGGGTCGGGGGGGGTGGGTGGGGGGGTGGGGGGGGGGGGAGGGGCGGGGGGGGTGAGGGGGGGGGGTGGGGGTGGGGGGCGGGGGGGGGGGGTGCGGTTGAGGGGGGGGGGGGGGTGGGGGGGGGGGGGGTGGGGGGGGGGGGGGGTGGTGGGTGGTGGGGGGGGGGGGGTTGGGGCGTGGATGGGGGTGGGGGGGTGGTGGGGTGGGAGGGGGGGTGGGGGGGTGGAGTGGTGGGGGGGGTCACGCGGGGCGGGGGGGGGTGGTGAGGGGAGCGGGGGGAGGGGGGGGGGGGGTGGGAGGGGGGGGTGATTGGGGGGGGGGGGGTGGGTGGGGGGTGTGGGGGGGGGGGGGTGGGGCGGGGGGGGGGGGGTGGTGGGGGCGCGGGGGGGGTGGGGAGGTGGGTGTTGGTGGGGGGGGGGGGTGGGGGGGGTCGGGGGGGGTGGGGGGATGCGGGTGGGGGGGGGGGGGGGGGGGGGGGGGGTGTTGGGGGGTGGGGGGGGGCGGTGGAAGCGGGTGGGGGTATGGTGGGGGCCGGGGTGGGGGGGTGGGGGAGGGGGGTGGGGGGGTGGTGGGGCTGGGGGGGGAGGGGGGGGGGGGGGGGGGGGGGGGGGTGGGGGGGTGTGGGTGGGGGGTTTGTGGGGGGAGGGGTTGGGTGGGTGGGGGGGGGCGGGGGTGGGGAGGGGGGGGGGGCGGGGGGGGGGGTGGGGGGGGGGGCGGGGGGTGTGGGGGGGGGGGGGGGGAGGGGGGGCGGGTGGGGGGGGGTGGGGGGGTGGGGGGGGGGGGGGGGGGGAGGGGGGGGGGGGGGTTGTGGGGGAGGGGGGGGGGGGTGGGGAGGGGGGGGTGGGGCGGGGGGGGGGGTGCGGGGGGGGGGGGGGGGGGGGGGGTGGGGGTGGGGGGTGGGGGGGGGGGGGGTGGAGGGGTGGGGTGTGGGGGGTGCGCGGTGGGGGGGGGGGGGGGGGGGTGGGGGGGGGTGGGGGGGGGGGGGTGGGGGGGGGGTGGGGGGGGGCAGGGGGCGGGTGCCTGGGCGGGGGGGGTGGGGGGGGTGAGGGCGGGGTTTGGGGGGCTCGGGGGGGCGGGGGGGGGGGGGGGGGGGGGGGGGGGGGGCGGGGGGGGGGGGGGGGGGGGCGGGGGGGGGGGGGGAGGATGGGGGGGTGGGGCGGGGGGGGGTGGGGGGGGTGGGCGGGGGGGGGGGGGGGGGGGTGGGTGTGGGGTGGGGGGGGGGTGGGTGGGGGGGGGGGGGGGGGGGGGGGGTGGGGGGCGGGGCGGGGGGGTGGTGGGGGGGGTGGGGGGGGGGGGGCGGTGGGGGGGGGGGGGGGGGGGGGGGGGGGGGGAGTGGGGGGGGTGTGGTGTGGGGGGGGTGGCGGTGGGTGGGGGTGAAAGTGGGGGGGGGGTGGTTGGGGGGTGGGGGTGGAGGGGGGGGGGGAGGTGGGGGGGGGTTGGGGTGGGGGGGGGGGGGGGGGGGTGGGGGGGGGGGGGGGGGGTGGGGGGCGGATGTTGGGGGGGGGTGGGGAGGGGAGGGGGGGGTGGGGGAGGGGGGGTGGGGAGGTGTTGTGGGGTGGTGGGTGGGGGGGTGGGGGGGGGGGGTGGCGTGGCGTGGGGGGGGGATTGCGGGGGGGGGCGGTGGGGGGGGGGGTGTGGTGGGGGGGGGGGGGGGCGGAGGTTGTGGGGGGGGGTGGGGTGGGGGGGGGGGGTGGGGGGGTGGTGTGGGGGGGTGGTGCGGGTGGGGGGGGGAGGTGGGGGGGGGGGGGGGGTGGGAGGGGGTGGGGGGGGCGGGGGGGGGGTGCGTGGGGGGGGTGGGGGGGGGGGGGGGGGGGGGGGGGTGGTTGCGTGGGGGGGGGGGGGTGCGTGGTGGGGGTGGGGGGGGGTGGGGCGGGGGCGATCGGGGGGGAGGGGAGTAGGGGGGGGGGGGTGTGGGGGGAGGAGGGGGGGGGTGGGGGCGGGGGGGGCGGGGGGCGGGGGGGGTGGGGGGGGGGGGTGGGGGTGGTGGCGGGGGGGAGGGGTGGGATAGGGGGGGGTTGGGGGGGGGGGGGCATGGTGGGGGTGCGGGGGGGCGGGCGGGGTGGGTGGGGGCGGATGGGGGGGGGGTGGGGGAGGGGGGGTGGGGGGGGGGGGGGGGGGGAGGGGGGCGGGGGGGGGGGGGGGGGGGGTGGGGGGGGGTGGGGTGGGGGGGCGGCGGGGGGGGGGGGGGGGGGGGGGGGGGGGGGGTTGGGGGTGGGGGGGGGGGGGGGGTGAGGTGTGGTGGGGGGGGGGATGTGTGGGGCGGGGGGGGGGGGGGGGGGTAGGGGGGGGTTTGGGGGGGGGGGGGCGGGTCGGCTGGGTGGGGGGGGGGGGGGGGGGGGGGGGGGGGGGCGGGGGGGTGGGGGGTGGCAGGCGGGGGGTTGAGGGGGGGGGTGGGGGTGGGGGGTGCGGGGTCGGGGGTGGGGGGGGGGGGGGGGGGGGGGCGGGGGGGTGTGGGGGGGGGGGTTGGGGGGGGGGGCGGGGGGGGGGAGGTGCGGGGGGGGTGGGGGGGGGGGTGTGGGGGGGGGGGGTTTGGGGGGTGGTGGGGGGGTTTTGGGGGGGTTGGGGGGTTGGGGGGGGTGATGGGGCGGGGGGCGGGGGGATGGGGGGGGGGGGGCGGGCGTGGGGGGGGGGGGGGGGGGGGATTGTGGGGGGCTGGGGGTGGGGGTGGTAGGGGCGGGGGGGGGAGGGGGCGGGGGAGGGGGTGGCGGGGGGGGGGCGGGGTGGGGGGGGGGTGGGTGGGTGGGGGCGGTGGGGGGGTGGGGGGGTGGGGGGGGGGGGGGGGGGGGGGGGGGGGGGGGGGGGGCGGCGGGGGGTGTGGGTCGTGGGTGGGGGGGAGGGGTGGGAGGGGTGGGGGGGTTGGTGGGGTGGGGGGGGTGGGGGGGGGGGGGTGTTGGTGGGGGGGGCGGGGGGCGGGTGGGGGGTGGGGGGGGGGGGGGGGCGGGGGGGGGGGGGCGGGGGGGAGGGAGGGGGGGGGGGGGGGGGGGGGGGGTGGGGGGTGGGAGGGCGGGGGGTGGGGGGGGGGAGTGGAGGGGGGGGGGGTGGGTGGCGGGATGGGGGGGGGGGGCGGGGGTTAGGGGGGGGGGGTGGGTGGCGGGGGGGTTGGTGGGGGGGGCGGGGGGGAGGGTGGGGGGGGGGGGGTGGAGTCGGGGGTGGGGGTGGGCGGGGTGGGGGGGTGGGGGTGGGTGGAGGGGGGAGGGGGGGGTGGTGGGTGGGGAGGGGGGGGGGAGGGCTGGTGGGGCTGGGGGAGGGGGGTGGGGGGTGGGTGGGGGGGGGGTGGGGGTGGGGGGGGTGGGGGGGTGTGGGGGTGGGGGGGGGGGGGGGGGGGGGGGGGGGCGGGGGTGGCGGGGGGGGCGGGGGGGTGGGGGGTTGGGGGGGGTGGGGCGGGGGGGGTGGGGGGGGAGGGGGGGGGGGGTAGGGGAGGGTGGTGGGCGGGGGGGGGGGGGGAGGGGTTGTGGGTGCGTGGGGGGGGGGGCGGGGAGGGGGGTGGGGCGGGGGAGGGGGGGGGGGGGGTGGGGGGGGGGTGGGGGGGGGGGGGGGGGCGGGCGGTTGGGGGGGGGGGGCGGGGGGGCGGGCTGGGGGGGGGGGGGGGAGGGGGGAGGGGGGGGGGGGTGGGGGGGGGGGGGGGGGGGTGGGTGGGGGCGGGGTGGGGGGGGGGGGGGGGGGGTGGGGGGTGTGGGGGGGGGGGGGGGGGGGGGGTGGGGGGGGTGGGGTGGGGAGGGGGGGGGTGTGGCTGGGGGGGGGGTGGGCGGGGTAGGTGGGGGGGGTGGGGGGGTGGGGGTGGGGTGGGGGTGGGGGGGATGGGTGGTGGCGGGGCGGGCGGGGGGGCGGGGGGGGGTGGGGTGGTTGGAGGAGTGGGGGTGGTGAGTGGGGGGGTGGGGGGGTGGGGGGGGGGGGGGGGTGGGGGGGGGCGGGGGGGGGGGGTGGGGGTGGGGGCGGGTGGGGGGTGGGGTGGCGGGGGGGGGGGGTGGGGGGTGGGGTGGGGGGTGCTGGGGTGGGCGGGGGGCGGGGGGGTGGGGGGGGGGGGGGGGAGGGGGGGCGGGGGGGGATGGGGGGGGGGGGGGGGGGGGGGGGGGGGGGGGGGGAGGGGTGGGGGGTGTGGGGGGCGGTGGGTTTGTCGGTGGGGGGCGGGGGGGGGGGGGGGGGAGGGCGGGGGGGGGGGGAGGGGGCGGGGAGGGGGGGGGGTGCGAGGGGGGGGGGGCGTGTGGGGGGGCGGGGTGGGGGGTGGAGGGGGGTTGGTAGGGGGGGGGGGGGGGTGGGTTCGGGGGGCCGGTGTGGGGGGTGAGTGGGAGGGTTGGGTGGGGGGCGTGGGGGGGGGGGGGGGTGGGGGGGGGGGTGTGCGGGGTGTGGGGGGGGGTGGGGGGGGGGGGGGGGGAGTGGGGGGGGGGGGAGCGGGTAGGGGGGGAGGTTGTGTGGGGGGGGGGCGTGGGGGGGGGGGGAGCGGGGGGGGGGGGGTGGGGGCAGGGCGGAGTTGGGGGTTGGGGGGGGGTGGGGGGGGGGGGGGGGGGGGGGGGGGGGGGGGGAGGGGTGGGGTGGGGGGTGGGCGGGGGGGAGGGGGGGTGGGGTGGCGGGGGGGGGGGGGGGGGCGGCCGGGGGGGGGGGGTGGGGGGGGGGGGGGGGGGGGGTGGGGGGGGCGGAGGGGGGGGGGCCGGGGGGTGGGGTGTGGGGCGGGGGGGGGTTGGGGGGGGGTGGGTGGGGGGTGGGGGGGGAGGGGTGGCTGGGTGGGGGGGGGGGGGGGGGTCGGTGGGGGTGTTGGGGGGGGGGGGGGGGGGGGTGGGGTCGGGGTGTGGGGTTTGCGGGCGAGAGGTGGGGGGGGTGGGTGGTGGGGGGGGGGAGGGGGTGGGGTGTGAGGGGGTGGGGACGGGGGGGGGGGGGGGTGGGGGGGGGGGGGGGGGGGGGGGTTCGGGGGGGTGTGGGGGGGCGGGGGGGGGGTGGTGAGGTGAGGGGGGGCGGTGGGGGGAGGGAGTGGAGGTGGGGTGGCGGGTGGTGGGGGGGGGGGGGGGGGGGGGGGGCGGGTGGGGGCGGGGGTGGGGGGGGGGGTGTTATGGGGGGCGGGGGGGGGGGGGGGCGGGGGGGGTGGGGGGGGGGGGGGGGGGGTGGGGGGGGTGGGGGCGGGGGTGGGGGGGGGGGGGGTGTGGGGGGAGGTGCGGGGGGGGGGGGCTTGGGGGGGGGGGGGGGGGGGGGGGGGTGGGGATGCGGTGAGGGGGTGTGGGAGGAGGGTGTGGGGTGGGGGGGGGGGGGGGGTGGGGTGGGGGTTGGGGCTGGGGGGGGGTGCGGGGGGGGGGGGGGTGGGTGGGGTGCGGGGGGGGGGGGGGTGGGGGGGGGGGGCGTGGAGGGTGGGTGGGGGGGGGGAGGGGGGGCGGAGGGGGGGGGGGGTGCGGGGGGGGGATGGGGGGGATGGGGGGGGTGGGGGGTGGGGGGGGGGTGGGGTGGGCGGGGGCGGGGGTGGGAGAGGTGGTGGGGGGCGGGCGGTGGTGGGGGGGGGGGGCGTGGGGGGGGGGGGGGGGCGGTGGGGGGGGAGTTGGGGGGGGGGGGGGGGGGATGGGGGGTGGGGGGGGGGGGGGTAGGTGGGGGGGGGGTGGGGTGGGGGGGGGCGGGGGGGGGGGGGTGGGGTGGGGTGGGGAGGGGGGGGGGGGGGCGGGGGGTTGTGTGTTTGGGGGGGGCTTGGGGGGGGGGGGGGGGCGGGGGGGGGGTGGGGGGGGGAGCGGGGGGGGGGGGGGGGAGTGATGTTGGTGGTGTGGGCGGGGGGGGGGGGGTGGGGGGTCGGGGGTAGGGGGGGGGGGGGGGGTGTGGGGAGGGCGGGGGGGACGGGGTGTGTGGGGGGGGAGGGTGGGGGGGGGGGGTGGGGGGGGGGGGGGGGGTGGGGTGGTGGGGGCGGTGGGGGGTAGGGTGGGGCAAGGGGGGGGGGGGGGGGGGGGCGGGGCGGTGGGGGGTGTGGAGGGGGGTGTTTGGGTGGGGGGGGAGGCGGGGGGGGGGTGGGGGGGGGTGGTGTTGGGGGGGTGGTGAAGGGCGTGTGCGGGGGGGGGGGGGGGGGGTGGGGGGGGGGAGGGTGGGGGGGGGGAGGGGGGGGGGGGGGGGGGGGGGGGTGGTGGTGGGGGGGGGGGGGTGTGGGGGGGGGGGTGGGGGGGGGGGGGGGGGGGGGGGTGGGGGGGGGGGGGGCTGGGGGGGGGGGTGTCGGTGGGGTGGGGGGGGGGTGCGTTGGTGGGGGGGGGGGGTAGGGGGCGTGGGGGGTGGGGGGGGGGGGGGGGGGGGGGGCGGGTGAGGGGTGGGGGGGGTGGGGTGGGGGGGGGGGGGGGGGAGTGGTTGGGTTGGTGGGGGGGTGGGGGAGGGGGGGGTTTTTGGGGGGTTGGGGGGTCGGTGCGGGGTGGGGGGGAGGAGGGGGGTGGGGGTGAGTGGCGGTGGGGGGTGGGGGGGTGGGCGGGAGGCGGGTTGGGTGGGGGGTTGGGTGGGGGGGGCTGTGGGTGGGGGGGGGTTGGCTGGTGGGGAGGGGGGGGGGGGGGGGTCTATGTGGGGGGTGGGGAGGGGGGTGGGGGGGGGGGGGGGGGGTGCGGGGTGGGGGGGAGGGGTGGGGTGGAGGGGGGGCGGCGGGTAGGGGTGGCGGGGGGGGGGGGGGGTGGGGGTGGGGGGGGGGGTGCGGGGTGGCGGGGGGGGGGGGGGGGGGGGGGGGGGGGGGGAGAGGGGGGCTGGGGGGGCAGGGGTGGGGGGGGGGGGGGGGGGGGGGGGTTGGGTGGGGGGGGATGGGTGGCTGGGGGAGTGGGGGGGAAGGTGGTTGGGGGGGGGGGGGCGGGTGGGAGGGCTCGGGGGGGGGGGGGGTGGAGGGGGTGTGGGGGGCGGGGGGGGGGTGGGGGTTGCGGGTGGGATGGGGGGAGTGGGGGGGGGGGAGGGGAGGGGGGGTATGGGTGCTGGGGGTGGGGGGGGGGGGTGAGGGCGGGGGGGGGGGGGGGGGGGGGGGGGGCGTGTGGGTCGGGGGGGGGGTGGGGGGGGGGGGGGGGGGGGGGGGGGGGGTGGTGGGGGGGGGTGGTGGGGGTAGGTGGGGTGGGTGTAGGGGGGGGGGGGGGGTCGGGGGGGTGGTGGGGGGGGGGTGAGTGGTGGGGGGGGTTGGGTGTAGGGGGGGGGGGGGTGGTGAGAGGGGGGGGGGGGGGGGGAGTGGTGGGGGGGGTTGGGTGGGGGTGGGGGGGAGGGGGGGGCCGGTGGGGGGGGGTGGGTGTCATGTGGGGGCGGGGGGGCGGGAGGGTGGGGGGGGGGGGGGGGGGGGGGGGTGGGGGCGGGGGGTGGGGGGTGGTGGGGGTTAGAGGGGGCGGGGGGGGGGGTGTGGGTGGGGGGGGGGGGTGGGGGGGGCGGGGAGGGGGGGGGGGGGGGGGGGGTGGGGGGTGGGGGCAGGGGGGGGGGGGGGGGGGGGAGGGGGGTGAGGTGGGGGGGGGTGGGGGGGGGGGGGGGGGGGGGGGCGGGGGGGGTGGGGGGGGGGGGGCGGGGGCGGGCGGGAGGGGGGGGGGGGGCGTGGGGGGGGTGGTGGGGGGTGGGTGGCTGTGGGGAGGGGGTGGGGGAGGGGGTGAGTTGTGGAGGGGGGGGTGGCGGGGGGGGGGGGGGTGGGGGGGGTTGGGGGTGGGGGGGT